>JAJTWR010000275.1:372500-485000 GCA_021613335.1 Whitmania pigra | reverse complement strand
ATTGTAAATATTATTATTATTATTATTATTATTATTATTATTATTATTATTATTATTATTATTATATTATTATTATTATTATTATTATTATTATTATTATTATTGTTGTTGTTGTTGTTATTAATATTTAGTAAATATTATTGTTAGTATTATTAATATTTAATATTTATTATTATTATTTTTTGTATTTAATATTTATTATTATTATTATTTAATATTTATTATTATTATTATTAATATTTAATATTTATTATTATTATTTAATATTTATTATTATTATTATTTAATATTTATTATTAATATTATTTAATATTTTTATAGTTATTATTATTATCATCATCATCATCGTCGTCGTCATCATCATCATTACCAACCTCTACCCTGTTGCCTCCGGTTTCAAGAACCTCGTGTTCAATGGCGAGTTGGTCGACTATGGCCTTGTTGATCCCCGGTGCATTGGCCCCCCTGATGGCCTCGACGAGAACCCCGCCCTGCGTTTGGTGTGTGCAGTTGGTTAGCAGTTTTCGTTGCCATGGTTACCGTTGCCATGGTTACGCCATTGCTATTTTGACGCTGCCGATGGTTCTATCGCATGATTATGATGCACTAATAGTCTACAGGAGTTATTATTATATTCACGAAGCATTGATATTCATGATGTATTAATATTCATGACGCATTGATATTATTCATGATGATGTATTGATATTTACAATGATATTTACGTTTTAATGACATTCATGACTCACTGCGTAGAATAGAAAGTTAGGCTCACTTCTCCCCCTGTACTTCTCAAGGGCATCCACCAAGTCCGCCTTTGCCTGGAAAAGGTCAAGAAAATGTTGCTGACCTTTGAACTGACTTGAACTTACTTAGAGCCATTTTGCCGGTTTAATATTCAATTTTTTTCTTTATTAACTTGCAAAGTAAATTACATGCGTCCTTACATATAGTTCTTTAATTTATGCGACTCCGTTGGGCAGCTAAAATTATCGTGACGTTGATAATCAGAATTATAATAGCAGATAATAAAAATAGAATTAGTAATCGCAATTATAGCGGAATAACAAAATTAGCATAAATTATTATAATGCGCCACCATTGCAAATCTCAGAAGTTCGTCCCCCGTTTCGTTTTTGATCCTCTTGAAGATGGGTACCATGGCTTTGCAGGGTCCACACCAATCCTGGTAGACATCTACCACTGAATATTCATTATTATCAATTAGTATAAATATATTAGTGTTGTTATTGTTAAAAGTATTACGTTCAATAATAATAATTATATTTATTACTAATATCGTTATTATTAACTTCTTTGTCGTTATCGCTCGAGTCTCGACCATCGCTTATTTTAATTAATCCACAATTAATATTAAGATAAAGATAAGAAAATTAACTGTGATTGTCCTGATAAATAATGCTTAAATAATCTAACACAGTATGCAATATGCGTTATAATTAGCAATTGGAAGTTGTATAAAAGCGATTCGTAAAAAGGAAAATTTACAAAATCTAAAAAAAAACAAATAAACAAATAAATAAATAAATGGAAAAATAAGAAAATTGTCTTTTCAAAGACCTAATAGTCCCTCTTTTGAGATTTGTTCTTCCCAGTCTTCCTGGCTCTCGATTTCCACTTGGATCTGATATTCCTTTGCCTTGCCTCGTGCGGCCATTGTAAACAAATGATCTTTAAAGATTTACTTGAGTTTTATAAATTCTAAGAAAAAATTATTATCGTCAAAATATTCTCAAATTGCTTGTAAAAAGATCGTCTATTTCGTCCGGCGTTAAAATGCAGTTTAAAAAGGTACGGTGTTTTCGAAACGTGTCTTTATCAAACAAATGAATTCCGTTGCTTGGCAACGCTTTCGCACGGAGCGACTAAAAGTTAATTCGATTAATTAATAAAAGAAGCGGAGAAAGTTTTGTATTATTCAAAACGAGCAAAAAAAATAGAAAAACAATTAAATTAGATTAATTAATTAAAAATTATTTAAATCCACAGAGACAAGAAATTCTTTCCAGAACAACACATTTAAAATTTTTTTTATTAAATAGATCAAAACGAAAAGTCAGTTCCCCGCAACTCTCCCAGAAAGCGTTTTTTCTTTTTTTTTACTTTCTTTCTTTTCTGATTCTTTCAAATCATACTTTTCTCGACTTTGGCTCTAAAGTAACCAGACCTACACTGCACCTCGAGTTTGAGAACATCACCGATCTCCACCATCACTGAATCCAGGTGAACGGCAGCCTGTTTCCAGTGCCCTTCCAACGTGTCGACCACCAAGCCTTCCGTCAGTTCCAAACGAAACCAGTAGACAAGAGAAGTCGCTCGACCGTTGGCGATCGGATCGATCGTCAAGGAGCACGACTTGTCGGAGAAGGAACGTCGAGTCGAGGTCGGTGACGTGTTCGTGTCGAACGTGAAGAGGTGAATCGGGTCGGTGAGCTTCGTGTGGGGGAGTGTGGAGAGATGGAAGTTGACGTGGTACGAAGTCTGCGGAGGAAGATATCATTCGACGAATTGATTGATTTTGCTCGTTTATCGTGATTAAATGATAAGTTAAAATATTATATGAAATGATTTTGTTTGCCAACAAATAAATGATTGTAACTTGTTTAATTAGTTAAATAATTAACGAGATATAAATGTCAATATCTAAGATTTATTTAACACACATATATTCAATTTAAATATTCAATTCATTTCATCACAGGAAGTCAAAAAGCAAAAAGCAAAATTCCTCGGTTAAAAACCAACCAACCTTGAACTTGTTTATGGCGTCTGCAACTTCAAAGGGATTCGTGCTATCTCCCGAAATCACGGCAGAGTCGGACGCGAGGAACTGAGAATCGACGAGGACACCCATGCAGTGGATCTTCGACGGCAGAATTTTGTGCTCTGCGGACAAGTAGTTCCTGATCAGAGAAAAAAAAAGATGAATTAATTAAAATAAAAATCACAGCAGTGGACAATTTAAAATAAATAAATAAATAGGTAATATCAAAGGTTTGAAGCTCACCTCAATCTGAAGAAATGTTGCACGGAGTTTGATGCGAGATTTCCAGAACTATCTATTGGGTCAACGAACCCCACTGCCCAGTTCACTTCATCATCATCATCCTCCTCCTCATCTTCTTCTTCTTCATCATCATCATCATCATCATCATCATCATCATCACTGCTTCCCTCAAAGTCACCAATTCCTTCGCCTACGGACTGGCACGGTAATCTTTCGAAGGAGATGAGATTCGAATCCAGCCCTTTGCGATCGGCAATCTCCACCAGCACCTTCGAAATGTTTCCGACTCCACAAATTCCGTCGTCGAAATCCTTGTTCTGCTTTTCATCTCCGAGGAACAGAAACTTGACCCGCACACCTCTCCTGAGAGACCAGAGGGCAACAGCAAGACCCGATAGGCTGTCGGGACGAGATGCGACGACCAATCCGAGATCGTTTCGGCCTCCGGCAGGAAAAACCCTTTCCAATGCCTCGCAGCATTTTCTGTGGTAAACGGAATCGTTGAGGAGTGCGACGGAGCTCGGAGGAAGGTAAAACAATGGAACGGACGAGTCCGAATTGAGTGCCTCGTTGTCAGAGTTCGACGGACCGCGAATTCCAGAGCACCTCAACCTTATCAAGTCCTTTATTTCGCATTCGATCAACGCCATGTCCCCCTCTTTGACGATCACATCTGCACAATCACGCAAACGAAAGACTCGAGTCAGTGAAGCATCTACGATCGACGAAATCCGAATACCAACCTCTGTGGTCGTTGACGTCGAAGACGGGATAAACTGCTTGCTGCCAGCATGACTTCTGACCTTCTTGGGTCAGAGGTGAAGTGCTGAGGTCGGTTTCAGAGTCGAGGTGAAGGTTGAACCATAAAGCTATGGCATCCAACGAGCCGGAACGATTCACCCGGACGGACAGGTGCCTCGTGATTCCAGCAAGGTAAGAAGAAACAGACTGAATGACAGAAAAAATTAATGAGCTAATAAAAAATTAATTAGCTAATAAATGTCATAAATTATGTTAATTATAACTACTCTCCCTGTTATCATTACCAAGTAAATAGACATCGTTAAAAATACAGCAAATGCTCTGATTCACGTAAAAGTTCATTTGAAACCACAAATGCCAAATTTAAAATTTAAAAATTTTTGATTTTTTTTTTGATTTAAGAAAAAAAAAGAAAAAAAGACATAAACAAATTTAAAAACTCCGCAGGAGCACAACCAACGTCGCGGGACTCGAAATTTATCGTTTCCAAGGCGACGGGTTCGGACAAGAGAGCGAAGGAACGTCCGAGGGAGGAGATCCTCTCGCAGGTGTACGGTTGCCATGGAAATCCGTCGACTTCGTCGTCTGCTTTTCCTCCGACGTTGCAAAAAATACGAGCCTCGTCCGAGGTCAGCCAGTCGTTCGCACCGAGGTATCTGGAATGAAGAGACCGTCGTTAGCAACGTTAGGGAAACAACAACAATTGTGCCGATGATGGTGATAGTGATGATAACGTGGATAAAACCATTGTGCAAATGATGATGATGATGATGATGGTGGTGGAGATAGTGATGATGTTGATAAAATGACCTGGAATAGTTTCTTATGTCCTCAGACTCCAGCAGGCAAATGTAGACTGTGGCGGCACGAGGGATGACTTGGAGGTCCTTGATCATCATCATCATCATCATCACCATCACCATCATCATCACCATCACCATCACCATCACCACCATCATCATCATCATCATCATCATCATCATCATCATCATCATCACCATCACCATCACCATCACCACCACCACCACCACCACCATCATCATCATCATCATCATCATCATCATCATCATCATCATCAATATCGACATTAACATCATAATAATAATACGAAAAAAATATAAATTAAAAATAATGAAAAAATAATAATAATAGCATCAGTAAGTAGAAATAAATTATATTACATTATATATTAAATTATATTAACTGTTTAAGTTTTTAAGAATTTTAAATATATTAAGAGTTAATTATATTAAGAGATTCTGTTACCATTTTCGTTGATAACAATTTTAGCAACACAACTTTCACAATCATCATCACCACTCGAACAACTCACGACAAAAAGAGAAAGTTTAGAAGGGAACCAACCGCACCAGAAGTCCCGAGTACCCTGTGCACGTGATCGAGGGACTCCAGGACCCCCTCCCCCAGTAGGCCAGCGTCGAACGTTTCCGTGACGACAAGCTTCAGCCTGGAAAAGATAACAACGACGACATCAAATGGATTAAGTCAAAGCCGTCCGTGTCGTCGCTATGACAACCGCGGTCGCGACCGTTGGGATTTTTACGCGGCAGGATCGACACGATGCAGTACAACAAGGACCGCGCTTACTTCATGTTGTCGTGGCAACCGGGAAGCGAAAGGAGCGAATTGGAGGAGGAATGAACGAGTCCGACCCTCTCGGACATTCCGTTCGCCAGGAGAACCTCCTCTGCCGTCCGGAACATGCACTCGTCGACCTCGCACGATACAACCTCGACCTTCCCTGGGAACGTGTCGTCTGCCGCCCGAGCCATGTACATGCTGTGGAAGAATTATAACGATGTGTGAGAGGTCAGTGATGATATGCAGTGATGTTTTTGAAAATTATCTTATGGTATCTTATTTGAGGTAATAAGCATTTCTTCATGAGCTTAGCTTGATTGTAAACTTTAAACAAAGTCATTGTTAACAAAGATTGTAAAGCATCGATACAAATTCTGAAGCAGATCCAACCTTAGCAAACCGGTTCCAGCTCCGATGTCGAGGCAGACGAACGGTTCTCGTGACACGGAAGAAATCCTGGAAAAAGCTCCCTCGATGGCACACTTATAACTGGAGTTCCTCACAGCATCGTTCAGCATGGGAAAGTGCCACCTATCGAGCAACAGGCTGTTCAGATTGTCCACATTTTCAAGCACCTCCATGTTCTCGGGGCTCAACTTCCTCGCCTCTTCGAAATAAACTTTTGCATCCAAGAGTTTCTGCAATCTATAATTTGTTTTTATAATTAAGTTAGTTTTTTGAGTTGCAATCAAAATGATTGCAGGCTTTGTCTGTTTCTAAAGAGCATACATCAACTACATTGGAAACCTAACCATCAGGATAGGAATGTGCAAGTTGTAAGTTTTTGTAGAACGCAAATTAACCTAAAAAACAGTTTTCCGCACGAATTGAAGAACAGTCCTGCATCTTGGCAGTGCCTCACGGCTACGGCGTGCGCAGCGATGACAGCCTGAAGTTGATCCTCTCTTTTGTGTGAGACCACATATTCGATCCATCTACCCAGAAAAACTTTAAGATCTCTCTCTATGAAACTTCCTATTTGTGGACAGTTCTCGAGAAGAAATGTGTAACAGTCGAAGCAGGACGAGAAATCCGATCTATTTAGATGGAATATGCTCCTTTTCCAAACCGTTTCCAGCAAGTGTTTTGATTTACCATCGTCAACATTACGTAAGTAATCTTTAAAAAACACCATGATTTTTAACTATTATGTAAACTGGTTCAATTATGCAGCAAATCTCTGTGCAGCAAATTGTAAACAATCAACACTTGTATTAAGATTCACTTTTCAAAGAAAGTTGTTTTCGTAAAAGTAATTTTAAAATAAGTGACAAAATATTACGCTTAAAATTCAACATATTAAATTTTAAAAACTACTTATATTACCCAACGCTAAAGACCAGCACTCAAAGTATGGAATAAATTGAAAAATACCTGCCTAAATCAAAGATTTTAATTAAAATCAAATTATAACTTACCAATTTGTGCTCCCGCTCATTAGAATTTAAAAACTGACAGCTACAGTCTGTAGTCCGATGGAGCAGACGCTCTCCATCGCCCAAACCATAAAAAATAATTGGAATAATTCTACCCAGCATCAGCAGTACCACGGTAAAACCGTAGTCCAACAACCGCTATCACCAAAATATTTGTCAGCTCCATATGCGAGTCACCAAACGCTTGAGACCAAATCAAAAATATAAACAAAAAACAAATGCAACAAAATTTAATCTCGAATCTTTTTCCAAACGAAAAAAACGCCTGAAAACTTGAACAACGAAGGCGGCACATGATAGCAGTTTGTCTCGAGAGTCTTCGTAAAAAAAAACAAAATTCACTGAAAAGTGTCTTT
Source organism: Whitmania pigra (assembly GCA_021613335.1). Taxonomy (NCBI): domain Eukaryota; kingdom Metazoa; phylum Annelida; class Clitellata; order Hirudinida; family Haemopidae; genus Whitmania; species Whitmania pigra. Next base: position 477,816 of record JAJTWR010000275.1, on the reverse strand, counting down.
CGGTAAAGCTTCACTCCGGAACAGAATGATAATAATGTAATAATCCACAACAGTATGAACACTCGTCAGATGTTCTGCTCCTAATAAGGACAAGGAATACGATTTCTACTCAAAGCCAAAAACATAGAAGTATAAAATCCACTACAAAAGCCAATAACGATTATTGATTATCAGTACGACCTCTTCGACTGCTAGAGATAAATAGATTCAGACCTATTTAACACCTGACTGACCTATTTATTTGACCCCTGACCTACCGAAAGTTCAGGTTCCTTGACCTTCTCTTCAGGGGCCTTCATGAGGATTATGAAAGCAAACCTTTTCAATCCAAACTTCCAACAAACAAAATCCACATTAAGAAGTCCTCAATTAAAATCTCTCATTTCTTAATCTTCCATTCTGCTTTCTTCTTTTTTTATAATTTTCCTGTCACGGGCAACGTCATGTGTTCTTGCTAGGCTAGAGAAAACGTAATAATCGCTAATATTTGTTCGTCACCATCATCATCATCATCATCATCATCATCAAGTAACTAATTAGTAATAAATTATATTCATCAGATAATCGTTGCTACGGTGAACTCGAAAGCATCTCTCGGAGATCAGTGGCGACTCAAATCGCCGAAGCAAGTGAAGCAGTGAGGGACGGACTGGTAGATCGCAACGTTCTCAGCGTTCAGGGGGGCATCGCACCCTTTGCACTTGAAACATTCGGGATGGTAGTGACCCTTCAATGCGTAGATGTTTATCGTCTGCTCTGTCGCTAGAGGTAAATTTAAATTAATTTTAAAATTAATATCAGGTGAAGAACTGAAGACTTTATATTTTAAATTCAAGAATTCTAGACAAGTATGAAGTTGTAGGCATGAAATAATTAAAATACCATCCTTTCAATATTCAGATAAAATTCAGTTGATCTTCTAATTAAAAATTAATTACAAAGTCCAGTTCTAGTCATACCCAGGCAGTATCCGCAGCCCGTGCAAGATGCTTTCTCTTGGGGCCTGTTGACCCGAGAACCCATCTTGGGGTCGCTCGGCAGTTCCACGGGACTCACGCAATTGGAAGGCACGGGGGACGTGGCCCAATAATATCTCCTCCTCAACTGGTCATCGTGGTAGGCAAACAGGTGATCCACCGACCTGGACGATGACTGCGGGCCTTCGGAACCTTCGCAAGTAAGGCAGAGAAAGTCCGGTCGATCGTTCGAGGGAGATCGAGGCGATGGGAAAACAGAAGAAATTGAATCCTTGGGACTGGCTGTTCTCTTGTGGAGAGTGATAGTCGAGGGGGGCTCGCACCTGTAGACCTCGGAGCACCTGTCAGAACTCGGGGTCAAGAGGCCACCGGCAGGGGAGGTGACGGAACTCGCCACGATTTGCTGGTTGCTTTGGGTCAAGTCGAGGAAAGAAGGAGGTGCATGGGTTGATGAGGATTTGTTGAAGTTGGAGATGGACGTGTCAAAGGTTAGGTAGGCAGCCTGTTCTCTCGAAGTTAAAATGTCTGAGGTGACCAATAGGGAATCGTCTCGATCGGGAATGGGCGGAGCCTCTGTGTCTTTGAGAGGAGAAGAACTTTCATCAGGTTGAGTCTGGTGATATAAACATTGTAATAATAATAATAATAATAATTAATAATAATAATAAGAATTAATAATAATTAATAATAAATAATAATTAATAATAAATTCATCACTTGTGATGAGATTCAGAACGAGATAATCAAATAAGAGTGAAGTGCACCAACGTCAAGAGTCGTCGATCTCGTGACATCCGCTTCAAAACCCAGTCCGGCGACTGCCGTTCCCCTGAATTCGTCCTCCGAACGATCCAAGGAAGCAGAATGGATGCTCTCGCTGGAAGTTGTGGGGGAATCGGGCAACACCTCGATGGTAGCCCGGTTGACGGGAACATCCACAATCGACATCTTGTCCACCTTCTCCGTCTTAAGCTTCATCCAGGCAGGCTCTTCGAAGGCGTCGTCGTTATCATCGATTTCCCCGCACCTCGGTTCGGGCCTCCCGGCCTCTCCAAACGGGGGGACCAGGTCTGCACCGGGCAGGGTGTCGTCGAACGAGGGCTTTTCCACGTCGCTGGAGAAAGACTGGCTCAACCAATCGTCAGTGAGGGAGGTGAAGGTCGGAGGGAGGCCTGGAGAAGCGGAACGAATGCCCCTGGTCTTGCTTGGCCTGGTTCAAACGAATGAATGAATGAATTAGTCAATGAATGAATGAATTAGTCAATGAATGAATGAATTAGTCAATGAATGAATGAATTAGTCAATGAATGAATGAATTAGTCAATGAATGAATGAATTAGTCAATGCAATGAATGAATGAATTAGTCAATGAATGAATGAATTAGTCAATGAATGAATGAATTAGTCAATGAATGAATGAATTAGTCAATGAATGAATGAATTAGTCAATGAATGAATGAATTAGTCAATGAATGAATGAATTAGTCAATGAATGAATGAATGAATGGATGAATGAATGAATAAATTAGTCAACGAATGAATGAATGAATGAATGAATGAATGAATGAATGAACAAATGAATGGATCAATATATACATAAACAAGCCAGAGAGAAGAATGCCATTATTTATTAACTTGCAATAGTTATGAATAACATGGAACAGTAATTAACTTGCAACAGTTATGATTAACATATAACAATAATTAACTTGCAACCATTATGATTAACATATAACAATAATTATCTTGCAACCGTTATGGTTAACATATAACAGTAATTCTAGCCGATCATTACAGCGGAGCAAAGAGAGAAAGTGATGACTTGCTGAACTTTGACCTCTTTGAGTTCTCCGAGGCAAAACTCCTCCTGTTCTTCACCTCGATGACCTCCTCCTCCAGAAACTTTTCTTCCTTTAGATTTAATAATAATGATGATGGCGATGATTATTATGGTGATGATAATGATTAGAGAAAGTGAATGACGACGACGATGATGATGATGATTATTTAATAACAAAGATGATGATGATTCCAACCTGCAACTGCTTTATCCTCTCGACCTGGTGAGCTCTTCTCAAATCCTCTTTCAGTTTTTCCTTCAAGAGATCCTGGTCTTTCTCGAACTTGTCCTGCGCATTTGAAACATAAATAAATAAAATAATAATAATAATAATAATTGTAACTTCATTTATATAGCGCCATATGCATAGCGTCAGAGGCGCTTCTTGTAACCATTTATATAGCGCTCCTTCCCAAGGTCGCTGGCGGCAGTGCAGGCTGGGTTTCGAACACGACACATTACGACTGTTGCCATTACCGCCGTATGCAGGCACGTAACCCATTCGGCTAACCTGCACGCCATAATAATAATAAAATAAAAATTTTTCTGAAAAATCTAGCAGAGGAGTATCTTCCATATGTGCTCACATGTCATGTGTGCAATAGGAAATGCGAAAAGTCGTGATCAAGTTAAAAATGAACTAGTCGTACATTTTCTACTTCAGGTCGGACCGCAATTACTACTTTGTGTCTAACCGATCTTGTGACGGCGGGCAAGCCGGTCACGAACACGACACGTTATCGACTCAAGCAGGGATGCGATCCACTCGACCATCCATACAAGAGTCCGGCATAATTATTGGGTGCCAAATAAAACATCTTCAACTAAAATAGTGTCCTAAGCAAACTCACGTGCAGGTCTAAGAATATTGTTTTATCAAAAAAAAAAAATATTATGAAAACTATTAAATTCTTATTTTCTTATTTTCTCAGGCGACCCCCAGCAAAAAGTCAAAGCAAAGCAACCCCCTGTAAGGGTCACGACCCACAAGTTGAGAACCGCTGGCTTAAGTGTTAAAGGACAATTTCAAGGTGCTTTTGCATGGATATGTGATGATGATGATGATGGTGGTGATGATGATGATGATGGTGGTGATGATGATGGTGGTGGTGATGATGATGACGATGATGATAGACCTGCTAGAATTTAGTAATGCGAGCTAAACCAAGATATCTTAAAAGTTGTGATGTGGTGATGAACGTGTTGAGACATGTGATAACAGTGATGGTATGCTCTTGTAAAAGATTGATTTTGATATCAACAAACTTATCGCGAGTGATATTCCGTAACAAAGAGCAGACGGAGAAAAGGAGCGTAAAATTGTTCGAGAACAGTGAGCAGGATTGCTGGAAACTTTTTCTACCTCTCGTATCGTCATCATCAATACAGGTTCATCACCATCATCATCATCATCAACACAACCAGCACCATCATCACCATCACCATCATCATCAAGTCCACCAGGATTTGTCTCATAGATAAGATCCTCTCGGGCATCATCATCATCATCATCATCATCATTAAGATGACCAACCTTAAGCTTCTCCTCAGCCTTCCTATTCCACTCCTCCATCCTCCTCCTCTCCTGTTCGAGGTCAAGCATCCTCCTCCCGGATGAACTTTTATCTCCTCCGTTGCTGCGTTCGAACTTGAGTACATTCCCGAGGTCGTGGGCGAACCTCTCCATGTACGTCGAGCGAAGATTCCTGCCGGAAGGAGGCGACGTAGAGCTTCCGAACGAATTCTGACGCAGAATCTCGGTCGCTTCGGCCGAACGTTGTTTCGGCTTTTCCAGGAGCTCCGGAGATTGGAGGGTCACCGTTCGATCGGAAGCGGATAGACCGGAGGGGAACGACGGGTCGTGATGGCAGGGGGAAATGGAAGACGTGGCATCGTACTTTTTGGTGGCCTCGTCCAGGGTCAAAAGTTCATCCATGAAGTCACTTTTCCTCCTCTCGAGCTTGCGTTCCGATGTTTTACCTTCGCATGGAAATGACGGTGTCATGTCGTGTGCGCTCGACCGTGCGGGTGGATGCCTTAATGGCTTTAATAACTGCTTGTGCTAAGGTGCTAGCGACTCCATGCAAATACGCACTCGGTTATTGAATTAAAAATGTACTCGTTTATTGAGTTGAATTTAAAACTAACATCCAATTAACAATGACAATGATTGCATCAATTACAATCCACTTAATAAAGCCACAAACGATATAAGAAAGTCAAAACCCACTCTGATTTGTTTCCTCGTCATCCTCGATTCCGTTTTCTCGAGCATCCGTTTTCGGACTTTCGACTTCCGTCTGACGAGAGTCACCATTCGTTTCCACATTTGCATTCGATCCTCCGTTCGAATCCGCCTCCTGCTCTTCGAATCCAACCTCGTCGAAATCCTCCAGGTGTTTCAGGGACTGAGATTTTCTGATGACGGAAAACCTTTCGACGTCCCTGAGGAGCCTCTCGAAATTGTCCGAAATCTCGTCGTGCGAGAGGGTTTCGGGAGAAGCCGACAGGAGGGCGGCCGTAGGAGAGGATAGGCACTGGACGACCCTCGGACTTCGGTGGTCTTTCACGTGGAAGTCCTTCGTGGCGAACGAAGAGGCGGAAGACGAAGACGAGGTGTCCGGATGGAGGGCGAACGAGTGCCCCTCTTCGGCCTCGACGAGGCACTCGACGTCGTACGAGTCGAAAGTGGTCGAAGCTCCTGGAAAAGTATCCCAGTTTGGAGGAGCAGGAGCCTGTCGGTTAAGTAATATTACTAATATTATCATCATCATCATCATCATCGTCGTAGTCGTCATCATCATCATTATTATCATCATCATCATCATCATCACCGTTATTAATTACTAGTAGCACTACTATTATTACCTTTAGTATTGTTATTATTATTAATTTGTTTTATTTTGTACATATTCATTGGTAGGTCTTACCTCTTCGTTGACGTCGTCGTCGTCATCATCGTGCTCTATAAACTTCGAGATTTGTTGATGTGGGCTGACAATGATATTATGTGCTTGTAATGAGCCGTGCTGGACCTGATTCGATAATGATTGTCGCCGTCATTACTATCATTGTCATCCTCGTCATCGTCATCGTCATCATCCCCATCATCATTTCCATAATCATTGACACTCATTCTAAACTGACTCACCAATCTCTGATGGCAGCCATTGCCCACACCTGTCTCCAGTTCCCTTAAAATTAAATTGTGTCCGTGAAAAATTAAATTAATTGAAAGTAATACGTCTGTGAAGATTTAAACTAACAACTTCAATTAAAGAAAATAAGTTAGCTAATAATACATAAATAAATGACTAAAGTTCAACCTTCGAGAAGCAGAATGAACCTGCTCTTTGCTCCCATTGTTCAGGTCTGCAAATTTCTGATAAGAAAGGCAATAATAATCGATTTACAATCGATTTGCTGATGACAACAATTTTCATCTGATAAGAAAATCAATAAGTAAGTAAAGTCATTGTCGTCCACAACAACAACTACATCTGATAAGAAAGTCAATAATTAAGTTAAGTCATTGTCGTCGACAACAACAACAACAACGACAGCAACAACAACTTCATCTGACACTCACAGACTCCCAACAGGTTTTCTCTCTGAGGGTGTTTCCACTGGCACCATTTTTACCAACAACTTCGATCCTTTCACCGACCACGGTAGAAGTCTGTTCCGGTTCGCCGAACAAGGCGAAGTCAAAATAGGAGGGGTCGACCAGGGCCTCGAAAGCGTGAAGGTCGAGCTCAGCGTCGGGCCTAAGAGGCCGGGCCACCCTCCCCAGCCAGTACAGGGTGACGAGTACCTGGATGGACGACGGATTATTTCTTCAGATCATTGCAAAGGAACAAAACAACTCGATCGAATTGAGAACAACATGGCACAGGCAGTCTGTTCAAAGACGTTTGCTTATAATGGAATGTTTACAAGTGCTTGGGTAGATGATGTTTGTGAGTTTGTGAGTGTATGTGTGCGCGCAAGTGTATTTAAGCATTAGTGTTTGTGTGCTCATTCAAGAGGACCTTTACTACTAAATATACTTTACAAATGTAGGATGATGACCAGAGAGAACATTCTACAAGCAAGACTCACATTTCTCAGTCTCCTGTCTGTCTCTCTGCGAAACTCCTCCTCGGATCTTCGAGAAAGATTACCATGATGATGATGATGATGGTGGTGATGATGATGATGTCAATGTCTTAATAAGTAAAGAATCAAAAACAGAGAACCACAGGAAAAAGTCAAAAGCACAAGAGCTTGCAAGCTCTCGAGGACTCTGTCAAGATAAATGGAGTGGAAGCAATGAAGCAGAGGATGATGATGATGATGATAATGATGATAATGATGATGATAATATGATGATTATGATGATATCCATGACTCACCCTAGAGTGCCTCTGACATCAAGGTCATCCAAGTCCCTGATGTCGAATAGTTGTGCCTCTTGCAGTCCAAATTCCTCCCTGCATGATATCTGGAAGAGACTCAGGTTGTCCTGCATGACGTCATACAACTAGTCAGTTAATAATAATAATAATAATAATAATAATAATAATTAGTTACTTGAGGTTATTTACTTCTTAACACAATTAACGTTGCAAAAAGATTAAGCTGTCTTTTGCTCTGCTCGGGCATTCGACGACGACCGACGACTTAATTTTTCGTTCGACGACTCACAAAGTCGTCAATTCGGTGAAAACAGCTCCCAACTACAAAAGCAGTTTTGAGGTCGTTTTGAACATTCGTCGAAGAAAAGTAATTTTCCTTTTACATTTTTTTGTTCGTCCGCCTGATCTCGAGAACCAATTTCGAGGAAGCAATCAAGCAACCAGCATCGAAGTAACTAATCCTTCTCTTGTAGTTCAAAAACCAGAAAAAATCTGTACGTAGGTTGATTTTTTTAAATAGAAAAAATCTTTACGTAGGTAGATTTTTTTAAATAGAAAAAATCTTTACGTAGGATGATTTTTTAAGGAGTTAATCAGCAGAAGAGGATTTGGAAGCTGGGATGAACAGAAGAATGGCGAAGGAAAAAAAATACTGATAAACAACGATGAATGATAATATAATAATCTCGACAAACAACCGACCAAGCATCGCGAGAATCGAGACTTATTGACTTTGAAACGTAAAATAACATTATACCCACATTGGATTATCTTGCAATGGGTTAAGTTGTCGCCGTAACTCTGCCATCGCCAGGAATCGAACCGAGCACTTTGGCACGCGATTTGATATTTTGAGATCCGATATTTTGCGATCCGATATTTTTCTATCCGATATTTTGCGATCTAATCGACGTGCACCGTCTGCAAGCCGTCACCAGATAACGCTACTATAAACAGCATCGGATCAAAGGTTCGGAGAAGAAAAATCAATTTTTTCAACAATTCAGTAAGTGGTTTCAATGATTTGAAAACAATGTTGAACATGAGAATATTTTTAGAACCACTTTTTATTAATGGATTGGCAATTACGAAGCAGATGTCATGATGCGTTTGCAATTTATTAAACCGCTTAAACTCATGGACTGGCTTTCTTAACCTCGTCGTGGCTTTTTTAAGTCACGTCGAACATTAAAATAAAATAACACATAACCGTACATAATTAGCCGTTCTGAATACAATACGCTTTAACACAAAGCATATCGGTACGCCTCGATAACCGCGATCTTAACGAGCAACGACTTCTAGCAGCATCGAAATAACATCAAAACCTCGACAATCATCCAACTTCGGAATCTGGAACTCAGAATTTCATTCTCATCGTTATCAAGACACACGAGAATGCAAATGAGGAACTGAAGCATACCAGGTAAGCAACAGGAGTCTGCATCTGGTTGATTCTCCTGATGCAACCAGCCTTCAGGTTATTGGCCAATCTAAAAACATAAATGTTAAGTATTAACCAATATTACCAAGCAAAATATTAAGTTATATTATTGTATATTGTACATATTAAATAATATAATAAATATTAATATTGAAATATTAAGCAATATTAAACTTTTTTTTTATTTATTTTACAAAATCTTACGTACCTGATTTTTGCCTAGTGTATTGTTAATCATTATTCTGCTTTTCAAACAATGTTTATTTCATTTGTTCCAGGACTCCCAAAAATAACAAAAACATAGAAAAAAACACAACGCCAATGAGCCATAAACATCAGACGCAAAAATTTGTAAACACAAGTCTTCAGAGTCCGAAAGCAACACCTAAACCGCCGACGATAACAAACTCGTAATTCGACGATTTCTCGAGAATGACTCAGAGCAGGCGATAAAAACAAACTGGAAATGAGCCGGGATTCGAACACGAAGCCTTTCGTCTCGGAGATGCCATCGAAACGAACACGGAGGATTATCAGATGCTTTCAAAAATGGAAAAAACTCCTCTCGTCCAAGAATAAAAACCTGATGAAAATCAAATTCACCTGCACAAAAGGACCCCATCTTGCAGAGACTTGATGAAGTTATCACGATGTTTAAACTTGTCTCCTGTAATGAACTGAAACACAGGTTGTGATTTATCAGGGCGGAACTAAGAAGATTGGGTGAGTAGATGAATGGATGGATGGATGGATGGATGGATGGATTGATGGACGGATAGACGGACGGACGGACGGATGGATGAATGAATGAATTAATTAATGAAAGAGTAGGTAGGTAATAAGCAAGAATTAATTAATTCATTAATCAGTTAATAATAATCCTTAACACATTTAATATCTTTATGTAATTTATTTATTCATTTAATCAAATTACAGTTTTTAATATATTAATAATTTATTTAAACATTTATTCTACTATCATTCATTGACGTACAAAACAAAATTAACAGAATAAAAGAAATTAAAAATTCACATCTGACCACACATCATTCTGAGACGATGGATCCATTGTTAGACCAAAAATTAGCAGCACAGATTTATGACCTGCTGACAAGTTAATACACACGGAACACTCAGCAGAACCATTCATCCACTAATTGGACTTACAACGCGCCATGCCCAGGAAGTTAATTAGACATGTTAGAATTTAAGAAAATGTTTTTCTTTTTTTGTGAATTAGTAGAGTCGCGAATGCCATTCGATCGATTAAACAACTAATCATTTGACAGTTGACTAATCAATATTTTCTTTGTTGACAATGTTTTAACTAGAGATTAAGAAAACTACATAATTCGATAAGATTTTTCTCGAGTTTTAAATTCATCAAGGGCAGTCGGCGTTAAAGACACGTTTGTAAACGCGCCTGCTCAAACATGGCGAGAGATTGGAATGCAGATTTGTTTTCGGAGCAGACGTCGGGTGACAAGCAAGAAATGGCTACTTCGCAAAGTCGAAGTTCCTTGTCATCAATGAACAGAGCTAATTACCACACTTCTTTAAACATCAACATCATCATCATCATCATCATCATAATTCTATTAACCTCGATCCAACGCTGGCTTTCCTTCACAGCCGCTTTCGTCAACTGCGCAAACTTCAGATTTTCAGAAAACTCTTCTCTCGAGTCCATGTTTTCAAGTTGATGGACCTCGTTCATCTTTCGGATGCGCCTATTTGCGTCCTAACTCGCCGAAAATGACTACAGGAAACTGCAAAAAATAACCTGAATCCATAAAACGCCGAGAAATAATGAGATCGCCGGCTCAGCTAAAAAGTCGCGGATCCAACTTAATCTGTCTGCTTCCGAGACATGTGCGAAACACTCTAAAGCGCTCGGTAGCTAAAATAAAGTTTAAAAAATAAATATGTTTGCAAATCATTGCTACAAATATTATCAAATTATGAAAAATCTGAACAAACAAAAAAAATAAAATAAATGTAACCTATAGCATCGGTATTTTAAATAAAACAATTATCTAACTAACGAATCGCAAGTCTTTCGCAATATTGAAATTGTTTTATTTCTGTAATAGTAATTCCCTTACTATGATTTAAACGGCAGATCACTTGCACGCGAATGAGTTCGATCGAAGACGCGAAACGAATGAATAACACTGCAAAAACTTCACTTTGGCTCAGCTGAAACAAGGCAAAGTTATCGCAGCAAGCAACGCACGTAGCCAATCTTTTCCATGAACTTCAACTCCACGTACTATTCCACGTACGCTTTTCTCGATTATCAATTCTTTCCCAATTTCCCATTCCGCGTGTTAAACTTTCTAAATGCATGAATTTTCCTCTACAGAACGTAGGCGAGCATGCATCTTTTACCTGGCGTACACAAACGGTGAGCGAATTGTGTGCACTACAGAGTTCATTTGGTTGCACGAAAGTTTCCCTTATAATCTCCAAACAGACTTACAGATCGAACCTGAAAGATTAAACTCTAAGTGTAAATGCCATTTAATTCACTCATTTCATTTGTTTGCACTTTTAATTAATGTTTTTTTTTAATATCATGTCATAAAAAAATTGTTGTTTTTTTTAGGTAATTCTAAATCTCTAGAAAGAAGAGAGATGTTATCTAAAATGATTTTGCTTAAGAAAACACACACGCGAGCATATCACTTTCGCCATTGTCATCCTATTTTTCGATGCTTACGGTCTAGACGCTTTGAAGTGCAGAGATCTCAATGGAGATGGAATTAATGATAAATCAAATCAAAAATAAACGATGTCGTTTCGAATATTAAAATAAAAAATGAAAACAAAACATGAGTACAAAAAAATCGACATGCCGACAATCTAGTCGGCTCTGCCGTATCGAGTGTCGCAAAACATAAAGTACGTGGAAACGTAAGCACGCCATGTTAGTTTGCTTTCTACGTGTTATTGGAAAATAATGACGACCACTGTTTGCCCAACATGGCGAGCAGGAAGAACACAAGAATGTAGATTAAAACTGGCATATCTCCAGGCGTTTCTCTTTTTTTCTGCTATTATTAACATTTGTAGCAAGTTTGTTTACCGGCCGAGTTATTATTAACCATTTGTGGTCATCTTTGCAAATGCAATTAATCTCCTTTCTGGCTATTCGTCTTGTCATCGTCTCTTTTCTATGGGCATTGCATTACATCAGATGTAATGAACATTGAGAAGTGAAAATCTCCTCTGTATCACGCCAATGAAACAAGAGCATCAGTGTCTGCCGAGATCTGCCAAACAGGATGTGAAGTTTACTTTTCCGTTTATTTATTTTTTTATTTTATTTTATTTTTTGTTGAAATTCTGAGAAAGGGGAGTCGCAGTTTCAAGAGACTGCTGTCTCGAGCAATATTTTTCCGACTCCTGCCTTTAAAATCACTCGCGACATTTTGAGAGCTAGTTTCAACTTTATTTTTCGTCAGAATATATAGTAAATGTATTTCTAATCTAGGGAAATTGTTTTTCCGCAAGAAATGTTTACTCACCGGAAGACTAGTTTAACATTTTCGTGGAATCAAATCGTTTCCTCCAAAATAATTAGTCGAACTCGGCATTTATTGAATTTTCAAATTAATGCGACGCGCCAAAGCAAATGTTTTATTTTTCGTCTAAGGTGCCGAAAAGATCGAAGAGTTTCGACACAATCGTCGGAATTGTAACTGCTGGAGCCGTACCAAACGAATGAAAGTCACTATAAATAAGAAAATTAAATGAACATTTATTTAAAATGTAAAACTAAAAAAAAAACTAAACCAATGATTATCATCAGAAAATTATTCCTATTTCTGCGATCAGTTTACAGCACAACACCGATCGTCCCTGTTTACATTGCAAGAGCAGATAAATTTCAACGAGAGGATGGAGCGATAAAGGCTCTCGAATTGTGCAGCATTTTTCATCATGAGTGCCAACGGCAAAGCTGTCCATTCCAAAGTAATGGCTGCTTCGAGAACGATTGAGAATCTGCAATTAACGTCGGCGGAAAATATCGAACAAGCGAAGATGAATTTAAAGAACAAGGAGACGAAGATTAACATGATGATGGATGCATTCTCCTTTTTTTGTTTCAACGATTCTCCGTTGCTCGAGTTTGTTTCAGCCTCTTCTGTCGTTTTTTCGAGTATTGATGCCGTGCAACTGTCGTGGAATCTTGGAATGGCTGCTATCTCCACGTCCGTCGTCTGCTTCGAAAAGGACGATGGCGCGTCGACGTGTTCTCCGCTCAGCTTTTTTCCTGGCTCCATCCTTCTCAGTTGATATGAAGTCAATTCGTTGGACCTTCCTTTGGTAAGTATTGGAAAACTTCCTGCGTGACTTTTGGGATTTTCAAGTTGATCTGCAAGCGCAGTAACGTCGACAGACCATTTTCTGACGTATCTGTATTCGTTGGCTTTTTTGCCGCTAGCGTGAAAATATCCATCTCTAGCCGACATTTCCAGTTTAGATCTGCTGCTATGGCTGAAGGGGAGACCTATATTAGCGACAGTGTGTCGCCTGCAAGATTTCTTGTTTCCCTGGAAATTGGTCTTTTGTTGATCTTCATCTGCGCTCATCCGTGAACTTGTTCTCGATTTTCGTCTATTCGACGGATGGGTGGGTCTGCTGCTGGTGATGGCGACAATCGAGTCCTTGTCGACGTTGTTCAACCGGTCGGCATCCTGATCGGAACATTCCTGGTTCGCAATGTCTTTTTGTCTTCGGCATCTGGTTTCGAACGTGGAGGTTTTCCTCGATTGCAGTAACGCTGCGAGAGCCCCTGAAAGGAGGCAAAAAATGGCAATGAAACGATGACAGATTGTCGATTTCTTGCGAGGATCAGAACAAGAAGCTGCTTTATTGATGTCGGCGATGGTGACGAAGGTGATGTAGGCTCCTCCAAAGCCCGTCAGATGAGAGACGACGATGGCCGAGCATTGCAGGCGACGACGAATTTGCGGTCGACGATTGAACGCGACGACCGCCTCTAGCGCCAAGTGCAGTGACGATGCGATTTCCAAATAGGTGACAAGACAAGATCCCAGTAGTTCCGTAATGTCTTCCTGAGTCCCAATTTTCCAGTAGCATATCCACGTGGACACGAGTTTTGTCGGCCCTATCACAAGACATCCGATCAAGGAAAGAACCCAGATATTCGCCATCCTCATCTTTCTCGCCAACTTCAGCGTGAGTGCGTTGCAGAGGACGCCTATTGTCGTCGCGACCGCAACTACCGCTAGCCACGCGAGCGCCTGAATTCTCGACAGGTCGATCTCTTCATCAGAAGGTTGAAGTTTGACGGATGAATTGTCCATGCTAAGCGACGCATTTATTGTAAGAGGCGATGACCTGCCGTCAGTTCTAAATTAAAAGATTTGAAATTTATTTTGGAAATTGAGTACCAACAAAAAAAAAACAAAAATAATAATAATAACAATAATGAAATCCTGGTTTTATTTTTTTATTCAAGTTTTATTTGCGACTGGAAAACATTTCACGACGTTTCATTTTCATCGGTTCGAAGCGTGGATAAGGGTAGAAAATGCTAATCTTAAGATGATGGTGATGGTGAAGCTTTCGGAAATTGTCAAAAGCGTGCAAATAAAATGGAGACTGCGTGAGATGCATTCATCGAAATCAGACTTTGAGGCGCTACATAAGTGATGAGCGCTTCTGCCTAAGTGCACCCACGGAGCGTCACACGGATGAAGCAGAATTGTAGAATAATTCCGAGATGGTGATGATGACGACGACGGTGATGATGATGATGACGACGATGATACGATGATGATGATGATACTATGATTATGATAATGATGATATGACGACTGCTTGATGGCCAAAGGCGTTGTCGTGTTTTCGAGATGTACTTATTGGGATTGTTAGGATTGGAAGATTGCCTCATTTGTTGTATTGTCGACGTGACTTTTCTATAATCGTTTCCGTATAACCGCTGGAACGAATTGGATGAAAATAGCGGGAAAAAAAACCATTATTTTTTGAGGATTAGGGGCCTCTAATAAATCATTTAAAAAAAAATTTGTTTTTTAAAGTTTAAACTCTTAAGGATTAAAATTCGATTTAAAATGTACTCAAATCATTTCTAAACATGTCTTCGATTTGAAACCGTCCAAATGTAAAATTAGCGACCTTTTTTTAACGCTTTGCTTATCAATATAAATATAAAATTGGAAAATGAACCGCAAAGTAAATGGAGCGCTTGCAAAATTAGAAAAACGCAAAATTGAATATATAATAACTAGATTTAAAAAAAAAAAAACATTCTTCATGAAAGTCAAGTTCAAGAAATCGTCGACGAACCTTCATCTTAACCTGTCCATGCCAAGCGACATCTCCATAAGAAACTTTTCCAGGACTAATTCATCAACTCCACCGCAGAAGCTTATATAGCGCTCGATTCCATTTACTCGCGCTGTCGCATATGGAAACATTAGGATGCTAGGAAGGAAGATGATTCTCACTTTCTACCATGATGGAGTACAACGCTTTAGCAACAAAATATTTTGAAAAGTCGAACTAAAAATTCTCTACAGATGAAAATTCTTTATTTTTTATTTGAATAGAAAAAATTTACGACGATTAAAAGTGGATGCCCTATTGAGCATGTGTTTGTGTGTGATACAGAGCGCTGTCGTTCGTCGCATTTTGAAGTGCAAGCCGAAACGAGTGTAGTCGAAATTGCTACGATCAGGTCTTCTTATTTTGCATAGAAGATTAAAAAAGTCATCTTTTCGCCAGTTGAAACAAGTTTATTCTCAATGTCATCGGAATTGTAGACATCAAGGTGGATTGAGGCGGTTTTTGAAGACTTGAACGATACAAAATAGTTAGATTTACCGCATCGAAATTGTTTGCATCAATTAACACAATTTAGTTTTTTTTTTTACGTCGCATTGAACTAGAACTGTGCGGCAGCTGACCACGGAATTATGCGACAATGTCGATATTATGATGAAAGAGCATAATTTCCAGTTTATTTCAGTAGGAAAGCAACACTGTATTAGAGAGTGACAAGAAGCAAGAGCGTCATGGATGCAAATCTTTGCAATGCTACCTCTGTGCTCCACGAGCCTTGTGGTTCTGGAAGTGATGAACACGAGGAATTGCAGCACGAGGCATTGAGTTGTGCAGCAACCGTCGAGGATTCTGAAAGCCACGAAAACCAGCTCCCCAAGCCTGTCAAACCCAACATCAATGGCCTCGTGGCTCGGAAGAAAGGACTGAAGTGTTTTGATGTAGAAAATTATGCCTTTAAGGTCCACAATTTGATTTACTTGTTTCATTTGTTGTCGCTTTTATGTGGTTTTGCCGTCGATGTGTTTCCAACAAAAAATGAGCACGTGCATTTAATTGTCAATATCTTAACGACCGGTTTTCAAGAGTAAATTGGAGTGACATTTTTGTAATCAACCTGCAACGTGTGAATTTGTCGGTCGAGCCGATGAAATGTTTTTCAGTGAACAGTTGATAAGTGGGTTGACGAATGATTGATAAGTGAATTGACAAATGATTGAAAAACAAATTGACGAATGATCGACGAGTGGATTGACGAAAGATTGATAAGTGAATTGACGAATGATCGATAAGTGGATTGACGAATGATTGAAAAAAAAATTGACGAATGATCGATAAGTGGATTGACGAATGATTGATACACAAATTGACGAATGATTGAAAAACAAATTGACGAATGATCGATAAGTGGATTGACGAATGATTGATAAACGAATTGACGAACGACTCTCCAGGACGTGAAGATCGTGAAGGAAAGAAACATTTTCTCCGTCAAACTCGACTCCAGGGACACCTGTCTGTGGAAGTGTTGCAAATGCCTGCCAAAAAGCTCTGTGAGTTTGACACATGGAACCATAGCATGCCATTCGTGGCTTTCTAGTTTTAACTCTTTAAATCTTATTTTAATATTTATGTTATCAAATTATTAGATTAATATTCTAATTAATCGATATAATAATTACATTATTATTATTTATTTGATGAATGGTTATTATTCATCTCCATTATTAATATCAATAATATTATTATATTGTATAAATATTATATTAATAATATTAATATTATTGTTTAAATTAGTTATCCAATTAGTTACCTAATGTTTTTGTGCTGTTCGCAAACAGGAGAAGTTGATGAACGACGATTTACTGAATGCAGGTCTCGTCAACATCTTATCCCTGCCTCTCCTTGACAAGTTGGTTAATTATATTAACACTTAATTAATAATGCATAACATTAATTAATAAGCTGGTTAATCATTTACCACTTAATTAACAATACATGCATTACATTAATAACTATTAATTAATTAAACATTCAGGTAATAATTACTCTTCAGTTTATTAATAATCCAATAAGAATAGATTTAGAATGCTAGAGCCGTTTTGATTGTCGATTATTTTTGACTTGACAGCAAATATCCGTGGACGAGAGTCGTCTGCGACTTGAGATTCGTCTGCTCGAAGGAATGCGGCGGGAAGTACCTCAGCTTCACAAGGGACGTTTTGGCTCATTCGAGGTTACTGTGTGATGTTGATAACAATTTCCAATTAAATCTTATCACGACTTTTAATTAAATAATATATAACGATAATAATTTCGAATCGACAAGATAATAGCTGAAGCGTGGCAGTGCAAACATTCTGCTAGCATTCACAAGCTGTTGGTTCTCCAAATGGCATTCTTCTCTTAAGAGCATTAAAGTGATTTGTTTGTAAATCAATCGATTGAATTAAAAATTAAATTCAATCAGGACTTTTAAGGCCATTCGAGAACAGATGGAAGCCGATGGCATTGTTGAAAGTAAGCTTCGATCAGATGATGATGATGATGATTGTTGGTGATGATGACGGTGATGATGATGATGATGATGATGATTGGTGGTAATGATGTTCCAACTATCAATTATTAATAATGTAATTACAGTCAGACACATGACTTTGCATTGTCCTCCTTAAGAAAAGGCTCTACGTGAACGACTTGTTGTTGTTAATAATAATATTATTATTATTATTATTATTATTATTATTATTGTTATTATTATTATTGTTATTATTATTATTATTATTGTTATTATTATTGTTATTATTATTATTGTTATTATTATTATTATTGTTATTATTATATTATTGTTATTATTATTATTATTATTATTATCATTATTATTATTATCAACTGCTATGATATTTAATTATTATTTAATAATTGTCAGAAGGATGTCCTGCCCCTGCTATCTGGCTGAAACCTTATGAAGAAAAAGTGCAAAGGACCCTGAGCAGGATGAGTGCTGCTGTCTCTCGAACCCTCATCAGGTGAACACGCATAGATGTTATTATTATTATTATCATTATTTTTGTTAATTTTGTTATTATAATTTTATTATACTATTATCTTGTTAAGATGAACACATGTAGAGGTTACATAATAATAATAATAATAATTATTATTTATTTTATACTATTATCTTATTAAGATGAATACACTTAGATGTTAAATAATAGTAATAATTTTTTTTTTAATAATATAATTATTATTATTTTTGTTAATTTTGTTATTATAATTTTATTATCCTGTTATCTTATTAAGATGTAATATTTACCTATTATTGGCAGATCATTGTTAATTGTTGATAACGATAATATTGATGGTGATGTTGATGATGATGATGATGATGATGATGATGGTGATGTTGATGATGATGTTGACGGCCATGTTGTTTACGTCTTCAGGGCAACGGCATGGTTCCTCTTCAAGTTGTTCAAATCACTTCTCTCCTCCATTGTCGTCCACAAAGGTCAAATGCATGTCATCCAGCGAACTTGCAAGGTCAGAGTTCATTTATTCGTTTAGATGATCTATGTTTTAATCCTATTTAATTCTAAACCTATTTAACATGCAAGATGCTTTGCATATATGAATATTGAGCATTTGTACTGATTGAGGGTTACACGAGCGAGGAGTAAATATATTATTATTACGATCGCACTCAACAGCACCAGATAACTGCCCATCGATAACAAAACAATGTTTGCGCATCAGCGCAATAGACAAAACCCACTAAGCTCTGAAGCACTTTGACGCCAAAATAAGCTAAACAGAATCAATGCGGAACCAGACATGCACTTAGGATGCTATCATAAGCTGAATTGTAAACTCCGTTGTCATGGAAATCGTCTAACAAAATTAGAGTTCATTAATTAATTAAAATAAATTACTTAAAATGTAATTATTTCATTATCATAATTTCGCTTTCATGTGATGTTGTCATCTTTGAAAAAGTTATAAGAGATTAAATAACCCTTATCCTTAAATTTAATTTATTTTTCAAAATTAGTGATAGTGATAGTTATTAATTTAAACGATAACAATTAACTACTAATAATATAACGAAAATAATTTGCTTATTCATTTATCAATCCATTTCCTCAGATGGAGACTCCAGTTTTGTTCCTTCCGGTTCACAGAAGCCACCTGGATTACATGCTCCTGTCCTTCATTCTCTTCAACTTCAACACGAGGCTTCCCTACGTTGCCGCCGGCGACAACCTCATTCTGCCCATATTCGGGTCGGTCGCTCGTCTGCTTTTTGTTTACGTAAATCGACTGCGCTCGAAACGAGGCACTCGATTGGACGTCCCGTCCTCTGTTATGAAATGCTAATTTATTCTGACCAATCGTTGAAAAGGATGCTAATGAGGGGTCTGGGAGGCTTCTTCATCAGGAGAAAGATGGAAGAGAAGAAGGAGAACAGGGACTTCATTTACAGAGCAGTCCTCCATGCGGTCTGTTGATGTGAACTGTTCTCGTTCGTGGCTTTGCTATCGATCATTTAAACGTTGTTTAACGAGTGGAAACATTTGCATGTTAACCTTGATTATGTTAATTTCAACGTGCTGAATTTATTTGTTTTATATTAGCCACGAATAATGTCGTTAATATAATTAATGTTTATGTAATTAATCGACACGAACGTCAACATTCAATTTCTCATCTCTCACGAATAATTAACAAGGAAGTAATTATCATATTTTTAATACATGGACCACAGTACATGGAGCAGATCCTGGTAAGAGGTGAGTCGTTGGAGTTCTTCATCGAGGGGGGAAGATCGAGAAGCGGAAAGATCCTCAGCCCGAAAACAGGGCTCCTCTCGGTCGCCGTGGAAACCTACCTTCGAGGTGAGCGGACCGATCGGGTGTAGTCGCAGCCCGACACCCCTTGTCTTTCACGGCGATGATGATAATGATCGTTCTGCGCTTCCTGCAGGTATTGTGAAGGATATTTCCGTCGTGCCGGTTTCAATTTCATACGAGAAGTTGCCCGAAGTGAACTTTACGGAAGAACAATTGGTAAGAACGTGCGATTACGATGTGCTCGTGATTGTGACGACGGCCGTGATTGAAATTACATAGACCGCTTTGTTTTGTGTTCGTTGTTAGCATTTTTAATGCTAGTAAATTTTACCGTTTTACAATCGCTATCGTAAGTGGTTTCCCCGAGTAATTAAATCCATTTTTTATGGCCTCGAATCCATGCTCGAATATTGTATCAGGGCCTCGCAAAGAAATCTGAGACGTTCTGGAGCACTGTGGTTCAATCCCTGAGGTCGTTGTTTGGGTTCTACGGTTCCGTCAGGATCGATTTCTCGCAGCCGTTCTCCCTCAAGGTAGGATTATTGTTGAAAGGTTTTCAAAACGTTGTTTACGTGGTACGGTTGCCATGGCAATAAGCATTTACATTTATTATAAGCCCTTTAAATAGTAGTTACTATTAACAATAATTGTTGTTTTAATAATAATAACTTTGTTATTAATGTAATTTATTTTAGTAATTTAATAGTTTAATGTAGTTTATTCACATATTATTATTATATTACATTCATCAGATGCTATAAAGATCATCATCGGAGGTGCTCCGACTTTGGCTACTGCCGTCGCATTTCGCACGTTTCCGAACGTCGCGCTCGAATAGTTTGTGAGCGAGCCATCGCATTAATTTTGTTTCAAGGAATTCGTCGAAGCACACCGGTCGAGGTTGGCAAACAACAACAACAACAACAAGGAACAGTTGAGCAGAACATACAGCGACTGTTTCATCAGCTCGTCAGACGACAACGGTGAAAGGGCGCTCGTCCATGCCCTAGCTAACCATGTCACTCACGGTGAGTTTCTCTTTTAAATTCTTAAGATGTGCAAGTTGGCTCGGAGGGTGGCGAGCCTTCGAACGATGATAAAAAAACGGTCCTTAGACTCGTGCTCGTGCCCCCTTGGATGCGGCAACCCGATGCTCATGGCACTATACAACTAAGCCTAGTAATAATATTAACGATGCTTAATTTACGCAGCACAATATGCTTGAGAGGTTGGTTTTAGATTGATTAGCTGTTCTATAATGTTTATTATTATTATTATAATTGTTTCAATTAACTCATATCATGATAATTCGAAAATTAATTTTGATATTTTGACCATATGCAAATGTTTCAGACCAATCCAGAATCCACTCTGTTTCCTGCACTCAACTGCTTGCATGGACCCTCCTGCACGCACACAGGAAGGTCTGTTATTAGTTACTTATTGATTAACTACTAATTACTCATTAATTGTTACTAATTATCTATTAATTGATATCCATTACTTATTAATTGTTATTCCTTACTTGTTATTAATTACCTATTAATTGTTGTTAATTATATCGAAGTCCTATTTATTTAAAAAGCATCGTAGCTTCGTAATAGTTCCCAACAAAATCATTTCATCGGATGAATTCTTGATCAGGGTGCTCCGATGTTCGAGGTGGTTCGCTCCTTCGATTCCACGAAGGCCGAGGTCATGAGCAGAGGCCACGGCCTCGGGTTCACCGGGTTATCGGAAGATGTCATAAAGTACGCCATCTCCCTGCTCGGAGATCATCTGGTGGAAATTGAAAAAGATGGGTGAGTAGGCTCTTGGCGAAGAACTACTGTGTTGTATTAATGGATTAATGAAGTGTTGTGATTCCTTTAGGTTCTTTTTGCTCGTAACGGATCAATATTTCAATGCATTGAGAATATTCGTTAAGTAATGTTACAAATGTTTTTTTCTGAATTTTCGTAGAGAAGGGGTAGAGTTTGTGAGGCCAATTACCAGGCTTCCGTACGTCATCGAACTATCTTATTACGCCAACACCGTCAACATGATATTCAGCAAGGAATCTATCATAGGTTAGTTGTAAATCCCGATTGACAAGAAAATGGATGCTGACCTGAATGATTTTTTATTATTTGCACATTGGTACAAGTTGGCCCAGAGGGTTTACTACCCTGCAAGCTATTGTACCCTGTAAACTCAGTGGTTCACAACCCCCAGTTTGCACCACCATGACATACCTCTGAGAAACTGTTCCATGTAAATGGTCCGATTGCCCCCAATTCCAATACTTATATCAATCCACTTATTAATAGTAATTAATTGCCAAATGAGACAAACACTTGATAAGGTACTCGATTCTGATTGGCTAAGAAGACATGTATTGAAAACATTGTAATGCCAGTTTCCTGTTGTTTCCTTGCAGCCAACAGCATTTATTCAGCTGCCTACATGAAGGATGTCAGTTGGATAAAATCAGATCAGATCGTGGAGTTCCTTCTCGACGACGTTATCGACCAATCTCTTCAGTTGTTTCAGTTGCTCAAGCACGAATTTCCGTTAATACCCGTGAGTTCGAACTGCTTTCAGTTTCAACCAGGTCGTGGCATTAGGCTTGATTCTTTATACCCTGCTTCGACATTTGTCACGTCGTTAAAATTTGGTATCGGCTTTATCTTTCTCTCTTTCGATCAGGTGTGTGAAACTCCCGAGACATTCGCTCGCTCAGCCCTGAACTCCCTCTACGGGGCTGGGATCATCTCCAAACCAGAAGAGGTACGTGAATATCTTTACATATCTTTTTGTTTCAAATTGCAAAGGAATCTTTTGGGAGAAATTTTCTTGTGCTCTAAACTTTTTTGATATCGTCGAACGTGTCGAGTTCTTGCATTACAATAATGCCTCACTCTACCGTATTGTTACTGTGTTTTTTTCATCAGTTGGAGACAGAAGATGCGAGAGGCCAAACCTGGAGAAGAAGAGTCCATCAAGACGATGATCAACAAGTCAGAGAAACATTCGGAGTGAGTGAAGTTGGCTGTAAAGGCTCTTTTGTGTCAATGTGGTGCAATGTTCATATCGCTCACACACTATAGACCTTACAGCAGCATGATGAACCCAATTCTCCTAGGTCATGCCCCAGAATGTCAAGCAACTCATGAGCATCAAGAGTGCCCTCGGTCCGATCCTGGAGACCTACCACGTCGCCTCAAGCCACCTTTACAAGCTTCAAGCTGGCGACGCCTTCGGTACAAAGTTCAAATTTGCATAATTTATAGTGTGTCCAATGAGTAAGCTTCTAGGATCTTTTCCTTTTTATCATAGAATCTGAGTTCACGAAGGAAATCCACTCCCATCTGAAGCAAAGAGCCCAGGAAGGACTGGCAGAATATGGTGAGGACCCGCAAAAATTAATTAATTTCATTAATTGATAAAAAAACCGTTAAAAAACAGAGGAGAGCGCAAGTCTCGACACTTTGAAGAACTGCCTGAGATCCTTCCAAGATTGCCAGATTATATCCTGCTACGATAGCTGCGACGTCAGAATGGTCGGACTCCTTGGTGACTACCAGACGCCAGAGGTGCTCAACCAGTTCGTCGGTCGACTCTCTTCCTTCGTGGCTTGAGCCATCCATCCCTGTCGCCATACCGTTTACTGATGCATTACCGAAGCTCTCGTAATAAAATTTGTAACGACGAACGATAAATTAGGGGATGAAGGAGTCTTGTATTTGTATAAATATAAAGTGGTGTGCGATCGCTGAGTCCAATGAATTTATTCACCAACACTGACACGAGGTAAATACATAGCTATCTGTCAACAATTCAATATCCGCTTCCATAGTGGGCGTGAGAAGGGACGACGGGTGGCCTAAAAGGAGGCCCGAACTGACCAGTGGGATTCGGAATCATGGGTGGTACCCCGTACATAGCTGGAGATTATACAACAAAAGTTTTAGTAAATAGTAATAAATAATCCCATAAGCTCAAGCTGGAGATTGTAATCATCAGCGCATCAGTAAACTAACTCCGTCGACCGAAGTGATGCCTCTTACCTGGCGGAACGAACGACGGCTGTGGCGGTTTGCTTATTATCGGCGGAGGGGGAGGTCCCGTCAGAGCGGACATGGGGATTTGGTCGCCCGATCCGACCTGAGGCTCCTTTGCCTTGTACCTGGCCATCCGAGATCTGATTTCCTCCTGCGAGAGATTCGAAGACGTTAGACGAAAGATACAATTCATAGATCGGTTAATTTTACCAATGTGGACCATGGATAGTGAACAAAATTAAAAATATTAGTAGCTGCGGTAATGGTGACCAACCAATGACACGTCTTCCTCGGGGTGTACCAGTTGACAAGTGGCGCTGTTGGGGAATTCTATTTTCTTAACCGACGCTGCATTGGCAGCCTGGTCCGCCATCAGCTGGGCAGGTGTTTCCGGAGCAGTCTGTGGGGGCTGCGAAAATGGAGGGAAGGATGGAGGAGCAGTAGGAACGAAGGGAGCCGAGACAGAAGAATCTGGCACCTTCGTAGGAGCTCCCTAGAGGAGCATAAAATGATTTAAGCACGATTTCTTAGCATCTACGTGCTTGAAAATTACTAAGTGTGGGCCTAGCAACCTGGGACAAGCAATCCACATTGTTTAAGTGCAACAGTGTAAGATGAACTGTTTGAAAACTTTTTAAAACTTATTCGCCACTAGTCAGTCTAAGATGGAAGCTCCCAAAAATTTTCCCGAGGCGACCGAAGTTTTCCAACCTGCATGGAGGCAGCTGCCGACGGGAACAGCATCGAACCGCCGGCAGAAGCCTGCGACTGCGTAGTAGCCTGAGTCGCCGTCACGACCGGAGTCGCGGACGCGGTCGAGCTGGGCGGAGCCATGGGCCGAGGAGGCATGGGGAACATCGACGGCGGCATCATGGGAGGTACCCCGCTGAAAATATGAGGTCAGGGGTTAGAAAGGGTCGATAACCTGGAACGGGCAGTTCACGGTAAAACTCACGGCCTCATGAAGGGAACCTGAGGTGCTGTAAAAAACAAAACAAATCAAAAAGTGGAAATGCATTTTATTTTTTTTATTGAAACCTTTCAACAACGAAATATTCCGCTTTCATTAATTTCATATTTCAGCCCAATGGAGGACGAGAGAATCAAAACTCGACTCACGAAAGGGCATCATGGGTGGCATCATGTGCATCATGCTCGGCACCATCATCCCGGGAACCATGCCCGGCACAGGGTTGGAGGTGGTCTTGACCGTCGAGGGCTGCTGCAACTTGCTGCTGGGTCCCTCTTCTTCGCTGTCGGAATCTGAGAATCAATCCACTCGATTGCTCACTAAAGAACTATCGCTATGAGATTATATGTCGATGAACTTTAGAACCACATTGGGGCTATAAAGGTGCAATATTGATATCGAGGTCAGAACGGGAGCATGCAAAGACACGAGAAATCAGTTAAAACCAGAACGCTGAGAACAAGGATGAGAACTGACCTCCCCCTTGCTCAGAATCCTGATTTCCTGAAAATCAAAACCAGCAGAAGGGTCAGCCTATCGGACGCCTCCGAAAAATCGGGACGCGGCTAGTGCGTCGTGCATTAGCTTTGGTTTGACGACAAGCTGCCATAATTTGCAATTCCAATGCGTTACAATTTGCATCGACGTTCGTGCTGCGTACACCCTGTCAAGACCTAGCTTAATTTTGATCGCCTTCCTACCTTGGCCCTTCTGGTTTTTCTTTCTTTCGTGCTCCTTCATGTCTTCGTCTGGAATTCCCTCCATGCCGTAAATGTCGATCTGAGTGTTGTTCCTGTGCGGCAGAGCGTTCGGAATCTTGTCGATCGGTTCCTTGTGCACCTGCAACATTCATTGAGAGGCCTTTCCACTTGACTATCATTGTTGCTTTTTTTAAGTGACCGTGTTTACTAGACGATGTCTTTTATAAGCGACATATTTTTGTAATGTTGTAGTATTGTTTTTATTTTATATCTCATGGAAGTATTCAATTGATGTTGATGAAACATGAGTTGTTTGATGTATCCTGAGAGATATCATAATCTTTTCATATAATCAAGAAACAATCAATCAATCTATACAACAGTTTAACAGTCAGATCCACTTACTGTTACAAAATAAAATGCTACTCTAAAACAATCTCATACCTGCATACAATGAATTGCCAAACCTGGACCGGTGTATAGACGCCTGTGACAAACATGACATTTAAAGTGCTTTGCTTTCTGATGCTGCAGCAAGATCTTTTCATCATCAAACTCCCTGTTGCAATACCTAGATGGTGGTTGTTAGGTAATCAGAAATTCAGTTAGGATCATTGTAAACCGTTAAAATAATGAAATATTAAAGCATTAGTGAATTGATGATCTTTTGTTGACTTTTCCATCCATGATATGTGGCCATTTTTTTTACATGTTTGCATGAAATATAATTTACTTTGTGCTCGGACATCCTCGGATCAATTCGAAAACTCATGAATGATATACGCCTACTGTTACGTGTCGATATTTGTGTGACCAGACATCTTTGGATCGAATATTCATTAAATAAATGCATCGACGGTAATCCATATACTGTCCATAGCCAATTAGATGCCTCTGGTACTTACCAACACCAAGGCTTCATTGGCTTCTTCTTTTTTCGTCCCATATTTAAAATTTAAAAAACAAAATTGTAAAAAGGTAACAATTCAATTCAATATGAGCGACGAGTCGATCAATCGCTAATAACGAACATCCACTCGACGAAGCTAAGAACACCAAAGATCAGGATTACGTTAATGGCAAAACATGCAAAATATTTTATGTTTAGAAATAGCGTTACACATTTACAGAAAAATTTATTTATTGATATCTAAACTATTTTCCTTAAAAAAAATAAAATTATGGCGTCCCCGACACGACGCTTCAACAGAAACCACTTCAGAGAAAATTTCTATTTTCGAACTTTGAGTCACCTCAAAACATTCACTAAATATTCAATTCACAATATCCAAGATATAAATAAAAGTGTCCTCAAGCATTGGACACAGTTGAGGGGCAACACAGTTCTCGAATGCTGGCATTGGAAATAATTCTCACACCAGACAAACGCGCCTCTGAATCATCCGAATTTGCATCCAGTTTGGCTTCACCATTTTCTGCCTTCATTTCTTTTTCTTCTGCCTCACTGGTCTCCTGTTTTTTTGTTTCCTCGTTCATTCGTCTCCATTCTTTCTGCCAACAACGCAATTCTTTTATTTCATCTTCATTTCGAACCTGCAGAATGGCTTTTCTTTTAATGTACAAAATTATTTAAATGTAACTAAATCTAAATTAATAACAAAAAGTACCGTAAAACCTCTCCAGAAAGATTGGATTATTAAAATTGCCTCGAACTCTGACCACAGTAGATATTTCGGTGTCGGGAAACAGGGTCTATGAGACGAAATCTGATAATCTAAAAATGTTTAAACTCAATAAATAATTAAATCACGAACCTCGTTTCTTTTACGTGCTTGACAAAAGGGATTTCGCTGAACGGTACGCTTTGGTCTTGTTTCGGATTATTTCTTAACAACGAAATTTTAAACATAACTCCACGAATATGAACATGAAAAAAAAAATAAGTTTATCTGGTCTTGGTTCAAGATTCGACGAACCTGCACAAGTGTTTAGTAAGACACTCGACTGGTTTGAATTTCGAGTTTTTCCTCTGGACAATCAAATTGAAATTTATTATTTAACGTCTTAACGATATTTTGTTGATAAATCTACAACAGCAGTTTACTTAATTATAAGTAATTATTTTCTTCATTAAGATCAACGAATATTAAACATTCTATCAATATAAACCAGTCAAATCATGCCTCAAAACATTTTCCTTTTATGGCTTCTTCCAATGTGGATTTCAGTGAAGGAAGAAGAGCTGGAAATATCTTGCATTCCAAGTATTCTTCAATTGAACCTAATTTGAATTCAGACATCAATAAACTTGCTAAAGCAAATAGATAATAATTTGTTCACGTTTTCGAAGCCATAAGACAAAGTCGTAAAACTCACTAGTGGTACACAT
The DNA here is from genome assembly GCA_021613335.1 of Whitmania pigra. NCBI lineage: Eukaryota > Metazoa > Annelida > Clitellata > Hirudinida > Haemopidae > Whitmania > Whitmania pigra. The sequence continues at coordinate 449,908 of JAJTWR010000275.1, read as the reverse complement.
GTTTCCGGCAACTGGTATGTTCATGACAGTCTTCATGATGTCTATCGGGGTCACGTCTGAGCTATCCGAACGATCGCTTTGAACGTCGACTTCAGAATCTTTGCACTCTGAATTTCATTGCAGAAATTCTTAGTTAAACGCAATAAAATAATTATAACTTCTACAGACAATGGCTTGTCCCTTATTAAAGTGAAGATCGCAGTGAATGAGACAAATAATAAAGAAAGTTCTCAATTAGCCTTTTGCAGTGCTAAGCAGTGGTAACGAATAGAGTTTACCAACACTCGAGTTCAACTCAACTAACGAAATCGTTTTCAGTAAAAACAGTTGATCAAATCAGCATAATCGCAGTTAGCCTTGTTAAAACATTGTAATAAATAAATAAATAACTTAAACAGATACCGGTCTCATCCATGGATCAATGTTTATCTGAAAATATCGGTTGCTAGGCAACAATAATTACTAAAAGTAAACGTCTCATAGAAATGCATTTCAGATTTTGGAAACGTCAATTATGCATAAAGCCACATCTCAAAACCTGAATTTCTGACAAATAAAGCGCTAATTGGGTCACTTGTACTTTGAACTTTAAACAAAAAGTGCATAAAATTCTCGGCTGCACTTACTAATATTGATTCTATAGACTACTTGATAACCACTAGTTATAGCTTCGTAAGATATTGATCTTTTTTTATTTTTAAAGAAGCAATTTAGTCGTTTTAGCTGGCAAGACACAGCTAAAAATAGGACCTAATCAATATTCATTTTGAGGTTAAACGTTTTAAAGCATCATGTCTAGGTGCAGTTCGTTGTCGCTGAAGCTAACTTTTATCCTTGTAGTGCTAGGTACGTATATCGTCAGATCCGAACTGATGTTGATGTTGACGTTACACCGAACTTTCCACATCGTATTAACATCACAGTTGTGCTGATAAATTTCCAGGATGCACGGGACTGCCGCTGGTAACATTTTCCTTCACATTTGTGCCCGGCACGACGTACAGGTTCGCGTACAAGACGGATACGTCTCTCAAGCAAATCGCCACTTTATCATCGCAATTATTATCCAAGCCGGCCAGGAAGGATGTTGGAATCAGGCTCCATGCGGTGGTCGAAGCGACCTCCATATGGTCAAATGATGATGATTCACATCTCGTCAAACTCGACGTAAGTTGATAAGTCTGTTTCACTTCGAACGGTTATCAAAACGGGATGATTTTAAAATAAATTTTTGGGATTCTAAAGATGATTGAAGCTATTGTAATCGGATTTCCTTGGGTTGATTTTCCTTGGTGGATGCGTGATTCAATTGATTCGCCATGATTATATTTTATGTATTTCTATATTTTATTTTTATTCAAATCAGAACTTTACAGAGTTAATATATATTATAATTATGTCTAAGTTATTATAAAATGCATATCTTTTTATACATGTTCTTGCATTATTTAAATTTAAATTTAAATTTTTGTATTATTATATGGAAATGCATTTCTTGGTAATTTAACCAACGACATCATCAAACATTACTCCTCACATCCCACCATCATCATCGTCACCATCATCATCATCACCATCACCATCGTCACCAAATCCAGGCCAATGAAGTGAGTATGCAGGGTCTTTCGAACGAAGAGTCCCAGAAGGTTGAGCAACTCTTCAAATCTCCTTCGTTCTTCCTCTTGGAAGGAGGCCTCGTCACGAAAATGTTCGTCAACGAGGAGCACAAACTGTCCGCAAACATCTTCAGGGGTGTCGCTTCTCTGTTCCAGTTCAGCGAGCATTCTCCGGAGTCAGAGGTAGAAGCAATTTCTTAAAATTATTATTATAATATTATTATTATTATTGTATTATTATATTTGAATTATTATTATTGTTGTTATTATGATTATTATTATTGTTATGATGATGATGATGATGATGATGCTGATGATGATTACATTATTAATAATATTATTATTATTATTATTATTATTATTCATTAAGGAGTTAATTATGAATCAAAGTTGTTTAACATCGTTCCAATCTTTCCATTGCAGACAGACGTGTCTGGAACCTGCGACGTGACTTACGAAAGAATCGACGACCGCAAGTCGCTCAAGTCGAAGAAGAATTGCCGCAGTCCCGATTCGTTGGAATACACGAACGTCAACAAAGTCCGTCGAATTTCGACGAATTACAAAAAGATTTAATTTCAATCGTGCAACAATAACGATTTAACATCTCCATTTTTGTGAATTAAAAAATGATTTAATTTGAATAAAACGTTAATAACATTTCCAGTTGCTTGGAATCAAGAAGCAATCGTGGAGTGAGGTGGAATATTCCTTTTCCGATGATTTCCTTCTTTCCGTCGAAGTTCGCGAGTCGCACGAGGTCTCTGCCGAGCTCGGTAACATGGTCACAAGGGTGGCTGCGAGGTAATTAATTAATTAATTCATCAATTGATTAATTAATATTATACATTATTAATATTATTATTTTTATTGTTAATCTTATTATCATCATCAGCGTCATCATTTAATTTTAATTATCATCATCTAATTATATAATATTACAGTATTATTAGTATGTATTATAATAAATGTATTATAATAATATATAATTATAATATAATAAATGTAATATTATTATTCCAAGATGTAATAGTAATAATAATATTATTATTATTATTATTATTCATTAAGGAGTTAATTATGAATCAAAGTTGTTTAACATCGTTCCAATCTTTCCATTGCAGACAGACGTGTCTGGAACCTGCGACGTGACTTACGAAAGAATCGACGACCGCAAGTCGCTCAAGTCGAAGAAGAATTGCCGCAGTCCCGATTCGTTGGAATACACGAACGTCAACAAAGTCCGTCGAATTTCGACGAATTACAAAAAGATTTAATTTCAATCGTGCAACAATAACGATTTAACATCTCCATTTTTGTGAATTAAAAAATGATTTAATTTGAATAAAACGTTAATAACATTTCCAGTTGCTTGGAATCAAGAAGCAATCGTGGAGTGAGGTGGAATATTCCTTTTCCGATGATTTCCTTCTTTCCGTCGAAGTTCGCGAGTCGCACGAGGTCTCTGCCGAGCTCGGTAACATGGTCACAAGGGTGGCTGCGAGGTAATTAATTAATTAATTCATCAATTGATTAATTAATATTATACATTATTAATATTATTATTTTTATTGTTAATCTTATTATCATCATCAGCGTCATCATTTAATTTTAATTATCATCATCTAATTATATAATATTACAGTATTATTAGTATGTATTATAATAAATGTATTATAATAATATATAATTATAATATAATAAATGTAATATTATTATTCCAAGATGTAATAGTAATAATAATATTATTATTATTATATTATAATTATATATTATTATAATACATTTATTATGATACATACTAATAATACTGTAATATTATATAATTAGATGATGATAATTAAAATTAAATGATGACGCTGATGATGATAATAATTTTAATGACTTCCAGGCAGCAACTGTCGTTGTTGGAAGCAAAAGCGTCTCAGGTCGAAACCATTTCCGACAGTTTCGAGCAGGCCGTCGGTCAAATGAGAAAAGGTTTTGATGAATCTAATTAATTGTGTTGCTTAATGAATCAATTAATTGATTATATTGATTAATGGATCGATTAATTAATTATATTGATTAATGGGTCGATTAATTAATTATATTGATTAATGAGTCAATTAATTAATTATAATCTATGTGTTAATAAACAATTTAATGATAATTTGTTAGAATTTATGTAGTGATAAAGTAATAATCAACCCCTGCTCTTTATAATTGCAAAAAAGAGAATTAGAAAATAAATGACACTTAGACAAGCGCACGTTGTTGATGATGATGATTCTCCCTTTTAAACCATTAGATTTCAAAAAGTTGGTCGAATCGTCGCTGAAGCTGACCCTCGAGAATGCGGACGCCGAATCGAGCTCCAAGGAGGTTGTCGGATGTTTATAATAATCAATTAATTAATTAATCGAATAATTTAATAATCAAATAACCATTTAAAATCACGAAATCGCTAAGAATGCAAACGTAATAGAAGCACGAATTCGCCAGCTGAAGTCGACGATCGACGAACTGAGATCGAAGGTCGCGCCCTCCTCCATAGGTCACGATGGCAGTTCCCTTGCATTCCATTCGCTGCTCCAGGCATTCAGGTCAGCCAATCAGAGGGAGATCACGGAAGTTATGATGAGTTACAAGGACGACGCTGCCATCTTGTGAGGAATTTTTCTGTTGGTCGATAATTTTGTTGATGCTGTTTACTGGTCCTTACGTTATATAGTCGAATGGTTGTTATTATTTTTGTAATTTTCAGCATTATGTTTACTGTTGGTAGAAAAATTAGCATTGATATTATTATTATTATATTATTATTATTATTATTATTATTATTATTATTATTATTATTATTATTATTATTGTTATTATTATTATTTTTATTATTATTATTATTATTATTATTATTTTTATCATCTTTATTATTATTACTTGCCTATCATATTTAATTATACAAATTCTGCAATAATAAATTTAAAAGTTTAAACATTAAAAAGTTTTATTTCATTACACCCTTTTACGAAATAAATCTCCTAATTACTCTAAAACACCCAGCCCTACATTGATCGACGCGGCTTGCGCAACTCAGACCGCTGACTCTTTGAACTCTCTCAGGGAAGTTCTCGACTTCCGAAGGGATGAGGTTCAACTCCTGGAAAGGTTTCTCCTCGGGGCTGCCCTTTCCACCCGCCCATCAGAGGAGCTCTTGCTGCATCTGCTGGTTGGTTTTCCAGTTAATGAAATTTAAACGTTTACAAAGATGCCTTTGATTAGATTAGTTAACGGTTTATTGACCGATTAAATATATTAAATTACTGATTAATAGTTGTAATTTCTTCAATTTTATTGATTAAATTAATTACAATTTAAAACAATTTTAATGCTGAATTGATTCGTTTCACGTATTGGAATAGTTGCTGTTTTTTGACATTCTGGTCTCAAATTATATTATAATTGAATCTAACTTTGTCTGTTTATTTTATATTAATTCAAAATAAATCATGTCAGGAACTATCTGCTATGAACCTTAAGGACGTGCAACTCAGAGAATCCGTGCAAGAAGCTCTCGGAGCAGTCCTCTTCACGTACGCAAAAACACACGACCGCAAGACGCACGTGAGTCGACAAACCAAAAGCTATTCTGTCCGTCATTTTGTTATTACCTAATTCGTTATCACCTAATTCATTATCAACTAGTTCGTTTTCATCTATTTTATTTTCTGTCCTGCAATGGTTACAGTGCTCCGGGTTCCGTATCGCATTGCCTGAGGTTTATTGCGACACTTAAGTTACGTATCTTGTACACTCAAAAGGTCATAGAAAAGGTCACGGATGCCCTCCTCGAGTACCTTTACGACTGCGAGGACGACCCGTCTTGCCAATTGGTGACCATAAGGGCACTGTCGAACGCGGGGGCATGGCTCACCGTGGAGCCAATCGTGCGTATCCTCGAGTCGAGTACCGTGGCCAGCGTGGGGGAGGCCTGTTTGAAAGCTTTGAGGAGGTTTGACATCGATCTCCTCGACTCAAAGGTCAGTCAACTTTGACCTTTTTATTTGAGGGCTTTGATCTTTCAACACGAATTGCGCAATCTATCAGTACGTTGTGCTTTTGCTTAATTTATATAGAATATAATAATTATAATAATTATAAATAATATTGTAAATAATAATATGTTACAATACTTCTGTATTAAACGTCGTGCTTCACAAAGATTCCGTGCTTCAGTACAGGGAACGACTGAAGGAAATATTCCACCAGAGGAGGAGAGGATTCGACACGGTCGTGAGGACGCAGGCTCTCAAGCTGCTTCTGAAGATGAATCTCGGATCGGACGAAGTTCGGGACGTGTTCTCGGAGACTTTGGATCCGTGGAATACGGACTACAGTCTCTACGTTCAATCCTTGATCTTCGATCGGGCCCGCAAAAACCCGACATTCAGGTTTGCTTTTTGTCGTCGTCGAGAGAATCGCGGTCGGATCTTTGCAGACGGACGTTACGTCGTTCGCGTAAAAAATGTTTTTGTCGTGATTATTGAGTTAACTGTTACTGTTTGAATTTGAAGCTTGTAATTGTTGATTTAAATGTTATTAAATTTTAAATCTTATTCCAGAAAGCACCTGAACGAAGTGCTTGGAAATTCCACGCTCGGCAACTTCGACACTCTCTCGCCGAACGGAAAATCCCTGGCCTTCTCGTCTGAGATGTTGGGTGCGGATGCTTTTACACAATTGTACTGATGTCATTATTATTATTTTTATTATTATTATTTTTTATTATTATTATTATTATTATTTTTGGCAAAATTAAAATGCTCTTAACATCCACGTGTTATCATAATTGATATTTAATTATTACATCTATCTAATTATAATTATAATTAATTAATAACAATTAGTGTCTAATAATAATGATAATATCCAATTGTTATAATCAATATCTAATCAATAATAATAGTAACGTAACAATAGGTTCTCCAAAGGTGGAGTACCTCATGTACGTGGAAAACGGAAGATCGGGTACCATGAGGAGATCGGGAATGGATGTCGACCTTCGCCATTTCAATCTCACCCTTCCTCTGTACAAGGTTTTCCGTCTCGTCTTAAAATTATAAGCCAATATTATGAATTATAAAAATGTATAAATCATTCAGTCAATAAACCGTGCTAACGACTCGATTACTATTCGAGCTTTCATATTTGTAGCTGATTGGCTTGGTTGTTCGATGCCAATGCCCTTTGGTCTTATTATTAATGCGAAGTTTGTTGATACATTTATTTATTTGTTTATATGTATTAACATAATATATTTATTTACGTATATTAACATAATATATTTATTTACATATACATTATCATAATATATTTATTCACATATATTAACATGACATATTTATTTGCACATATTAAGGTAATATATTTATTTACACATATTAACATAGATTGTTTACGTTCGATTTTATTGCGCGATTACCAGTTCGAGCTCTTTGCGGCCGGCATCGGAGGACTGGTCGGCGAAGTGGTCGACGAATCAGAAGAAGCGGAAGTCACGGCAGGCATGTCATTGGACATGATGGGGGTATCGCTCAGACCAATCACGTTCTTCGTCGGACAAGGAGGTCTTATGTCTGCCGTATGGAATGCACCCAGTGAACTAATGTCTGCCCTTACGGTGAACTTTTGAGTTCAACATGTCGTTATTATAATAATTTAACGACCTAGCTGATTTAAGTAATAGTCTATTAATCTATTAGATTGATTTAAAGCATTCACTTCACCCTTACATGTCTGTGGTTGTGATTGGCTAACAATAATTAATAATAATAATAAATTTAGATAAAAATAACAATAATAAATAATGATGATAATAATAACAATAATAAATAATGATGATAATAATAATAATAACAACAACAATAATAATAATAATAATAACAATAATAATAATAATAATAATAACAGATAAACTTCCTGCTCCACGACCACAAGGAATCCCTCCTCCTTAGCAACGGCCTTCACATCAAGTTCGAGGTCACAGGGGTCGTGTCTCTTGACCTCTCGGGTTCACTCAGTGTAAGCCTTTGGAACAAGAATGCGCACTCCCTTGTCAGGAATAGGTATTGATTTGAGTTGAACATCTCGTGACGATTGCATTGAATTCGTTTGTTTAATTATTTTTCGGGTTATTTCTTTTTAAATTTGTGAATTCATTGCAGTATCTTATTAAACCTGCGAATATGTAATACATAATAATAATGATAATGATAATAATAATATAATATAATGATAATGATAATAATAATATAATAATAATAATAATAATAATAATAACAATAATAATAATAATAATAATAATAATAACAGATAAACTTCCTGCTCCACGACCACAAGGAATCCCTCCTCCTTAGCAACGGCCTTCACATCAAGTTCGAGGTCACAGGGGTCGTGTCTCTTGACCTCTCGGGTTCACTCAGTGTAAGCCTTTGGAACAAGAATGCGCACTCCCTTGTCAGGAATAGGTATTGATTTGAGTTGAACATCTCGTGACGATTGCATTGAATTCGTTTGTTTAATTATTTTTCGGGTTATTTCTTTTTAAATTTGTGAATTCATCGCAGTATCTTATTAAACCTGCGAATATGTAATACATAATAATAATGATAATGATAATAATAATATAATATAATGATAATGATAATGATAATGATAATAATAATAATAATAATAATATTGTGCTTCTAGACCAGTTTAAAATATTCAACTTCAATGGTGTTCTAAATTGTTGTAGCGAATGCTTCAAAAATTGACAAAATATACTCGAATTATCATTATTATTATTATTATTGTTATTATCATTGTCATTAATATTACTATTATTACTGTTAGTATTATTATTATTACTGTTAGTATTATTATTATTACTGTTAGTATTATTATTATTATTACTGTTATTATTATTATTACTGTTAGTATTATTATTATTATTACTGTTATTATTATTATTATACCTTCCTTGCCCAATTCACGGCAATGTGATTTTAATTTCAAGCGGGTCGCTGACCCTGAACTCCATGGCAAGACTAGAGACAAACCTCTTCCAGAGCAGTCTCGAACTGACAGAGGAGTTGCAGTCCGGCATTGACTTCAAAACCGATGTCGACTTTTACGACGGGGTCAAGATGTGCCTCCAGATGATCCGACCTAATTCGCGATTCAGGTCAACATTAGTTCAATAGTCCGTCTTCACCTCAATAATAAATTAAAACTGAAATTTACAACATCGATTTCATCTGTCAACCATCATCATCATCATCATCTCTAAACCTGAATCCAATCCGACTAACACTTCTCTACCTTCCTAACAGACAGCAAACCGTGGGTCGCGAACGACTGAACCGCAGCCGAAAGTCCTTCTTCTCTAGAACGACGTCGAGGGTCGAGGTGCCGGGCATTTCCTACCCCCTCCCTAGGAGCAACTACGAAAAGTGCAGGGTACTCTTTGCTAGGGGATCGTGATGTCGGCCCACCGGCCCGGAATGAATGCGTCGTGAATGTGCAAGTGTCGGCTTGTGAATGCATGTCAATGTCATTTTATTGAAACAAAGTATTTCAAAACACTGTCTTCTTGCATAGTCTTCCAATCAACTAAAAAATCACCTTTCGTAACAAAAACAAGCATTGAATCGAAGCCGAACTAAAAATATCAACCAATTGGAACACGAAGAGATTAATACTCGAGCCTTAAGTAACAATTGGAGCCAGCGAGTCATGATCGAGCACCTCGGAATGAACACATTTAGTCCACACACTGTAGGGAAACAAGGTGCGCCAGATTAGCTAGAGGTCGCGGAGGTTGAAGTTCACGAGAGGGCAATGTCAAGGGTCATCATGACGATGAAGCCTATTGTCGCCCAGATCGAGGCCATTCTCCCGTTGCCACTAAAACGTATTATTATTATTATTATTATTATTATTATTATTATTAATATTATTATTATTATTAATATCATTATTATTATATTATTATTATTATTACTCTTGCAAATGAGACGTACCGTAATGTTCGTCGTAACAATACACATCATAATAATATTCATCGTAATAACAATCAAAACGACAACAACTACCGATCGTCTGAAACCAACCCGCTCTGAGCTTCCGGAATGATGTCGTCGAAGACGACGAATATCATCGCACCGGCAGCGAACGACAGAACGTAGGGAAGTAAAGGGTCGACCACCATGATGCAGAGGGCTCCGACCACCCCAAACACCGGCTCCACCATTCCGCTCAGCTGTCCGTACCTTGGCGAAGGTTATTATTAACATCAACATAACATGCTGTTATTATTATTAATGTTATTTTAATTACTACAACTATTATTATTATTATTGTTATTATTATTATTGTTATTATTATTATTGTTATTATTATTGTTATTATTATTATTATTGTTATTATTATTATTATTATTATTGTTGTTATTATTATTGTTATTATTATTGTTATTATTGTTATTATTATTATTGTTATTGTTATTATTATCAGGCATGAAAGCAGCCAATGATTAAGGGTGCAAGTGGGATCAAATCACGTAAATTATTTAGCAGACGATTTTCTCACCAGAACGAGGTCATAGGTGACATCCCAGAAGCCCTCAGGGGGATGCTAACCGCGAGACCCTCGGGGAAGTTTTGGATCCCTATGCCGAGAGCCAGGTTCCTGTCGGGAGAAAATGCAAAACCGGTTCCTACTTAGAGACTGGTAATACACGTCATCATGGTAGATAAATGGTAACAAATAAATAATAGAAGGCATTTATTTATTAACAAATTTATTTATTTATTAACAAGTAAATAATAGAAGGTATTTATTCGTGCCAAGACTGAGATAACTGACACGGCCTTTTAATACCTACTACTAATAATAATAATGTTAATAGTAACGATTGATTACATGTTAACGCGACAATTTCTCACCTCGACTTGCCAAACGTTGACGAGGGCGTCCTGCCGACCGATCCGAAAGCAACTCCGACGGCGAGACCCTCTGAAGAAGATCGAGGAAAAAATAAAACACAGACAGTACTTCTGAGCAAACTTTCCGTTCGCGCAACGGGTCCCGTGTTCGAAACCTGCCCGAGCAAATCTCGGGCGGAATAAGAAGACCCGTTGTCGTGGCAAATGAATTCAAACAAAGAAACTCAAACTACCTGGAATGTTGTGTATGGTGATGGCAATTATGAGAAGCATTAGCCTCTTCCAGCTGCCGGAGTTGCGCTCGGCCGGACGGCCCCCCATCTCGATCCCCGGTTGATCGACGTTGGTAGCCATCGGGCCCCTCTTTCTGAGGTTCGACTCCATGCTCGAGGTCAGGAACCCTTCGCTCCTCTTAGGTCCGAGATAAAGCAGACGATCGTTCGCTTCCTCATCCAGTACGTAAAAATCTGCCACGGAACCCTGAAAGACAACGACATCCTCCTCATCATCACCATCACCATCATCGTCGCTATCATCATCGACATTACGGACGAAGGACCGACCGAGCTCGGGAGAAGTTTGTCCGCCAAGATGAGGAACAGCGAGCCGCAGAGGAAACCGACGACGGCAGGGAAAAATGAATATTCTCCGTTTTTCCCGTACAGGCCGGAGAATTTGGCATGCTCGATGGCTGGTTCGAGGAGCGACCAATACGAGGCTGCCGTCATGACCTTGCAACCATGATCAATGGCCATTAAAACAGGAATGTAGGGATAGATGTAGTTTTAGAATATTTGTTAAGAACACTTCAAAGGCGTAAATTATTTTGTGCTAAATATGATGTTGTTAAAACATCAGAAATGTCATCATTTTGTTTTTAATGCTACGGATATGTTCTGCTAAGAACACCACTTTATTAATTCTAATCATCAATCAACTACCAATAAACTTTCAAGAACAATGTAAATCTAGCAAACAAAGTTAGCAGAAAAAGCAAGCCTTTTATCCAATGTATCTCATTGAGTATTACCAAATGAGGCTATTAAATGTCAGGCAACTCAAATTAGTTAATAGAACGTTGATCAAAACATTTCATATTATTATAGTTTCAAAAAAAAAAAAAATAAATCAACAGGCATCAAGAGCTCACTCCTGCTGCGAAGCCAAGACTGGCGTCCAAAAACTTTCTCTGAAATATCAGTCATCCAGTTGAAAAACTCAGAAACAACTTTTAATCGTTTAACCCTGTTGTCATAAATAAGTTTAATCTCCTTCATAAAAAGCACCTGATCGCCTTGACAAATGAAAACCAGTGAACTGCCTAGAGCGGTAACTCCCCAAGTGAAAAGTGTCCCTAAAAAGGCTTGCAAAACCGGATTCAGGCCTTCTATCATCTTGTTAATGTTTTGGCAAAGTGCCACGCGTCTATCGTAAACAAACTTTTCGTTCGGCACACCGAATGAAATAGCGGTTCTTACTTTGAATTCAACCAAAATACGAGCCGGTTAATTTTACAATATATCTTTTTCTAAGAAATGATATTGAAATGTGAGTTTTGCAGTTAATTCCTGTCATCATCAGAATAACTTTAATAGTAGTTGACATTGTTCGCCGTTGCATGACTGCCTTGAATTTATATATTCTGTCTACTGTTTTATTTATTATCCATTCTCCTGTGTTTGTGAAACTATTATTTACTTATTGAGTTAATAAATCAATATTCTGGTTGTTATGGAAACATGGCCTTAATAAGTCCTAAGCGCACAGGTGTATCATGATTTCTTATAAAGCGTTTGATTCCGCTACTTTCATAATAAAAGGAAGATTTTAAATTTGCGAACAATGAAAGGTGATTGCTCAGGAAACAAGATTATTTGATGAACAACCAAATGCGACATCGGAAATATTTTCAGATTCTTCAACTTCCTCGGACGTTATCGAACATAAATTAGCCAGAATCGAATCAAAAGTAGGCAATCTCAAAAGGCTTGTTAAATACCTAAAGGTACCTCAAAGTGGATTAACATTAGCAGCTCTTGCAAAGAATTTGTTTAAATTAATTTGATTTCCAGGAGAACCAGGAGCAAACAAGTAAACGGAATCGCTATGACGGTGGAACTCAGAGTGTTGCTTCGGAATGCAATTCGGTTCAAGGTTTCGTTTCTTTATCCTTTATAACACTTGCCATGAATACACGTTCGAATGAAAGTTAATCAATATTAATAATACAAAGATTCTATAAAAAAAAGTCTCAAATTACTACTTAAATAAATTCGAAACAAATCCAGAAACTACAGAATCCGAAAGACCAACTTCTGCTTCTATGGAATACACTGACGACGAAGGATTGAAGGGAGATCAGAGCGACTTCATCTACTCAGAAGTGGCATCCTTTATTTCTCAGAACGAACAACATCCCCATTTCTTGATTGCCATTTTTTCACTCTTGAAGTTCTTCGATTCCGATAAGTTGAGAATTCAGGCACTTCATGCAATCGAGAAAATTGTTGAACGGGGTGAAACTTTTGAAAAGGAAGAATTGTCGGAAATTGGAGTGAGTAACGAATTACGCTGACATGGCTTTTAATGGAGATGGGATCAATTAATTAATTGGTAATTAAGATATAAAAGATTGGCCTCTTGCGTTAAATATCTACAGAAGCCAGAATTTACGGAGGAATCAATGAGCAAGAATTCTTTAACCGGTTTCGAGACAACTGACACTTACTCGTCTCATGACGAATTACAAGAAACAGCCATACATTTGGAGGGAGTAAGATATTTCGTAAATTTTCGTACCTTTTTGTAAAAGAAAAACTTGAAAATTTGTAATTTAAATACTTTCAAAGTAGCCAATTATTTTATAACTCGACATCTTTAGGACTTCAAACAGATGAAAGATCAAGCTAAAAGTCTAGACGACGAGGTAGTTTGAAATTTTGAGTCAAAACATAGACATTACAAATAATCTTCGAGATATTGTTTTCAGGTCAAAGATGAGCTCTCTAAAATGAACGATGAAGTGATGGAGACATTTAGGAGTTCTGGAGAAACAACAGTTACAAACGATCTGATTTCATTGTTGGTTAAAAAAGTTATGAAAGGTCTGAATCTGAACTCGGACATCGAATGGCGTCTTAGAGTTGCGCTACAGAAATTTACGGGAAAGGAGTGAGTTTAAGGATTTGTCAGTGGAAATTTTAATTTAGATCTCATTCATAATTTATTTCCTGACAGTTTGTCGGCTCTTCGCGACAGCATGACTGTAGCAATCATGCGGGAGATCTAAATTTGTCGACATCCAGAAATAAAGTTCATGAACTTAATTTATTTATTATTTATTATTTATTTGATTATAGTTCGTTGCAAATGAACTTAAGTTATTGCATTGCTTTTAAACCTACAATATAAATCCGATTGCATAATTGTCTTCATGGTTCAAATAAATCAACCTGCCCCAATCTATGGATAGGGTTAATTCTATTAACTGTAACTGAAAACTCTTATAACTGACGAAAACTAAGTAAGCTATAAAAAAATTGCCAATATTCTCAGCAGGAGTGACGACTAACAAAACGACAGTTCCGCTATCCAATGTTTTTATAAGTGATTTGTTTTACTTAATGTTTATTTAATTAAATTTATATTGCGTTAAAATACACTTTAAATAAATAAAGTTAATTAAAATGCAATAAAATTATAATATTTTATTTAAAATCGGCATGCATTAGTTTACTTTTATTGCCTCTTCTTGTGAAGTCAGAGTTGGTAAGCAAGGGCTTTTGTGCTAAACCGTGCTTACAAACATAACAAATAATCGATATGGATTCCGATAAAATTAACATGAGTCTCGACGACATTATTAAAATGAGTAAGAAAAGGAGCAGTTCAAACTTCGACGGCGGTGACAGGAAAAGAGCGAGAAGGTCTGCGCCTTACTCCAAGCCGAACCCCAGACCAGCCCAAGCCTTTAAAAGACGATCAGGAAACGAGAGACCAAACTTCAGAAAGTCAGCTCCTTTGACCAGGGTACGTTTTTGAGAGTTTTGAATGACGTTTTGGTAGTTTTTGTGACAACCGAGTTTTTGGCGTATAACCTCGTTCTGCGGATTTCCTAGCGAATTGTCGTTTAAATCGATAAGATTTGTACGATTTAGCTTGGAAACAGTATGGATGGTATTGTGGTAATGTATTCTGGATAAAGTTTTTGATAGGTTCGAGCAAAAACCTGTTTTGTTAGGAACGTTGTGCAACAGATTAACTAATGAACAATTGATTCTACAGTCTCCTGAGCCTGATGTGTGGCGCCACGATTTGTTCCAAGATGATGTCAAGCCCCAGCCGCAAAGAAGAACCGAGCGTCCGACGAAGGGATCCGGAGCAGTTTTGAAAGTTTCGAATCTTCATTACAATGTCTCAGAGGATGACATTAGGGTTAGTCAAGTTGTTAATTTTGCAAAGTTCTAAAAAAAAAAAAGCCATTGTTTACTTAGTTCAGAACATAACTCAATGAATTTGGTGTGGAAACTATAGATATTAGTAACTATTAATTAAACTTAAAATTGTTTCCATTTGCAGCAACTCTTCGAAGATTTTGGAGTCGTTTTGAGGTCGACCCTCCACTACGACAGGGCAGGTCGCTCCCTGGGTACTGCCGAGGTAGAGTACGCGAGCAGAGAGGAAGCCGTAAACGCCATGAAGAAGTACAACAACGTACTTCTCGACGGCCAGCCCATGGAGATCGTCATGGGGGACAACGGACCCGGTGCATCCAACCTGGCTTCGAGGCTCGGGAGCAGACCCGCTGTGGACTTAAACAACAGGTCGACTTTGAAATTCGACAACAACAGGTCGACTTTCAAGTTTGACAACAGGCCAAACAGAGGCTTTGGTGGAAGACAGAACAAGTTCGTATTGAGTAGATAGACGAGTTGTGATGATGTGCTTTGCTGTCATGATGATGATAATGATGATATTTTCTAAGATACTACTGTGTTAAATAAATAAATTATTCTTGTTCAAATTAAAAAAAAAATATGCCAGGCATCCGTATCTTGGGTGCAGAAGTACTGAACATATAATTATCAGCACATCATATTTTGCATATTTATTGGCAGAGCTAATACTTTGTATCGTGATTTAAATAGTTTATATAATTAGCTAGAATTTCGAATACAGCTCTTATTATGGGCATCATTTTTGACAAAAATACGACGTGCTTTGAAAACTAATCTAAGACCAGCTATGTTCCAAAATATCATGTTAGTTGAGCTAACTAGTAAGAGTTTGCTGAAATGCAATGCCGCTCGTGCGTGTTCGCGTGTCTGATGCCTTAAGAATTGACAGCAATTATTATTATTATTATTATTATGTTTATTATTATTGTTATTATGTTTGTGATCTCGAGGTTTAAAAATCCCTTTGCATTCCAGCGGTCCAAGGGAGCAGAGGAGAGGGGGTCCTGGCAGAGAAAGGAAGGTGGACATGACGAAGGAACAACTGGATGCCGAACTCGATGATTACCTCTCCAAAGGAATGGTGAGTTAAGATTATTAAAAATACGAGTATTGAAAATATTATGGGAGTTACGAGGCTTGTGACTGGGATTTTATTAGTTGATTAGTTGTTAAGTAATCGTGTTCAGATATTTTGTTATTAGTTACTAGTCAATTAGGTGCTAAATAATTTAGATTCAGATCACTAAAAAATTTTTAAAAACGTGGATTGAATTGAATTGAGTGCTTTCTGATTGCAGGAGACCGAGGAGATGATGTCTTGAAGATGTTTTCATCTTTAACTTCAAGATCGGCACGATGTCGACTTGCGTGCGAATCGTATATTTTTGATTTACAACCGAATTTACGCGACCGTCTTAAAATAAATTCGAAGTACGTTTCCCCCCAAAAGTTCCAAAGAGACTGTCGGACGCTCGGCATGCCGGAATTAATGTTTTTACGGACGTTTATATTTGATTTGCTAGCTTGTATTGCGCATATATATACATCATTACATTATTATTCGTACAACATTGTTCCTGGGCAGATCAAAAAGACATTCGATGTTGTGACAGCGATCGCGGAATGTGGCTTTTCACGGACGACGAACGTCCATCTCTCGACGATAGGCGGAGGCGTTTTGCTTCTTTTAGGCTCGTGCACCGGACGAACTTTTTCAGCTGCCTAGCCGTTGTTTTTATTGGATTTCGATTGGTGACTTTTTCCATGATGGTTATGGCAGTCGTAGCTTGGTTTCCGATGATGATAATTATGTCAGTTTTTTAGATTATTTAAATCTGAGAACAATATTTTCTGAATTTGAAACGAGTCTGGTTTGGAACGTATTGGGAGTGTTTATTTTCTACAAGACTGAACGACTAACTTCCCATCGGTGAAATGATGCCGCTGCTTATTAATTAATTAATTCGTTGCTGTGATGGAGTGGGAATAAGTTAATTAATAAATCGTTAACCGCGTGACATTTGGGGAAGAGGCTCGTGTGCAGTTAGACGATTTGAGTGATTATATTTTCTGAATCATTAACTACATCCAAATGAGTCGCGATAACAAGAAAAACAATTAGCAAGTCGTAGTTAATTCGAAAGAGACTTGCTCCTCGAATGCGACCGACAGCGACAAAACTGTGCATGCGTGATATTGCATCGTGGTAACAATAATATCGATTGTACCAGTATGATAACGATGATGCAATGCAGTAGTATCGATTATACCAGTACGATAACAATGACTCACAGAGGCAAGCACACTGAATCGCCATGTCGACAAGGAAGCTTGCAGACTCTTAGCAAGCACCAACATGCCTAACGAAAGATTGCAAAGCTCTTAAACGATAAATGAAAGGTGCACGTACGAAGATAATAATTAAAATTAATTAACCATAATGAGGTTGACAACAAAGAAGACGCGTAGAGCAACGACAATTACAATCTGGGTGACTCATACCGTGGTGGTTACCATGGTGATTCCAGGCAGAGAACACTGAATTGCTACAAACTTTTGGAAATACCTAAAAAATTTTCCTCCCTTGGAATGTAAGCAACCAAAAATAGACCTAACTCAGACAGTTGGGGAGTGATAATGCAGGTGATGATAAAAGTGATGATGATGACGACGACGATGAAGGTGGCATTGAATAACAAACATGATGGCATTAAGACTTGTTACGAACGAAGTTGCCCGTGGCGAGACTTGAAGATGGTCATGATAATGATCAGCAAGCACGGCCAATGATATGCTACGAACGATCGGGTCGACCCGACAAGATTCCTCGCCAATAGTAATTCACCCTCTCTCGAATAAATTAGCAGATATCCCCTCTCATTGGTCGATGTTTGTGGTGGACTTTGAGGCTTTCGGTCGGTAAAAACTCATGCGGAACGTCTTCCTCTTTTTGTCCGGCAACTGCGGAACTGCCGAGAGGGAGGAGCAAGGCGAGACGGAAGGTTTCGATTGGTAGCGCTTGAACGGCTCGTGGATCGCGATCGGTTCGACTACGCTTTCCTTGGAGCCTGCAGCTGACGGTTGGAAATATTCCTGGGGAGCGTTCGACAGGCTCTTCGTTTTCGATTTCGTCGACAAAAATGGAAATCTCTTCGACAATCTCTTGTCTTTCTGGGCTTTCGATTGAACGTCGTCGGACGAGGTTTGAAGGGTCGGGCGAATGAAAGCCGTCGTCGTGGAGACCACCGGAGAAGTCACGGCCGTGCCCAGTGCGGGCAGAGGAACCGTGTTGGTGGTCTTCGCGGACTCTGGCAAGGAGATGAGAGGCTTCGGCGAGGGATTCGAGGAAATGGCGTTCGGGAGAAGGAGGTACCCTGGAGGCGGAAGGATTGGCGAGGATTTTGAAGGATTATTGGCCGTTTGAACGACCTGAAAGTCCGTCGGCCTGTTAGGGTTCGAGATCGTTGATTCGGATGTCGTCGAAGGAACGGAGGTTGCGAGGATTGAAGCGGTGGACGTGGCAAGAGTCGAATTGGAAATTGTACTCGGGGAGGTGAGAACGGCACGCGAATTTGAAGTCTTGGAGGCGGACGAAGCATCGACGCGAGGAGTCGAAGTGACAGCAACTGAAATCATCGAATTTGAATTGTTCTTCTGAACCTTCTCAGCTTTGGATGCATTCCACTTCTTGAGTTGTCTGGAATGTTCCTTCTCCATGTCCTTGTCCGTCAATTGGAGTTTTGCCAACTGGAACAGAAGAATTGATCTTGATCATGAAGTCCTCCTACTTAATTCTAATTCTGTCCAATTAGAGGTCTCAATCGACGTGCTCATTTATTTACGTCGGCCAATTGCAAAAGTCTCACCTCTCCAGCGAGGTAATTCTCCTCCATGTATTCCGCCGGAATCTTCCTCAGCCTGTCCAGTGTCTCGTAGAATGTGGGGCACTTGGAGAGCTGCTCGGAAGTGCCAAGGACGCTCTTGACCAGCACCAAGGCGACCCTGAACATGACCTTGACGCCTGAGAGACAATTGACGTTGACATGCTTCTGATTAAAACCGAGCAGATTGAAGCCATAAACGCCCACGCCGAAAGCACATCGCTCTCATTGTCGTCATAGCAATCATCACAATCATTATTATAAATCATCACAATCATTATCATAATCATCACAACCATTATCATCTCAGCCATCATCATAATCATCACGGGGCATGCAGGTTAGCCAAATGAGTTACGTGTCTGCGTACGGCGGTAATGGCAACAGTCGTAATGTGTCGTGTTCGAAACCCAGCCTGTACTGCCACCAGCGTCCTTGGGAAGGAGCGCTATATAAATGGTTACGAGAAGCGCCTCTGATGCTATGCATATGGCGCTATATAAATGAGGTTACAATCACAACCATTATCATAATCAAAGCCCTACATCCCTCCATGCAAAGACTGAAACTACTCAAATTACATTCCTTAGAAAAACATAGATTTCTGGCTGACCTCACACTCTGCTTAAAGATAAAAAATCACATTATTACTCATGCCACAGCCACAATATCTCTCGTGGACTCAAATTATTCCATAACCCGAAACCACGACGACAAATTGATAACTAATTACTTAACGAATTCTGATGCCAGACCTCAAAACGCTTTTTTTGCAACCGTGCCATAAAATCGTGTAACCCCTTACCGGCTGATGACGTTGTAAACTCTGCAACTCTAACTCATTTCAACTCGGAAATTCGACTACCGAACTTTAACCAATTCCTTAGATTTAAAGAGCTTTAGGATGACAACACTCACGAGACAAATTCATTTTTAAGCCCTTTTGTGGCTTTTTCTATCCCTGTTGCTCCGATATTTTTGTTTGTATATATTTCGTTGCTTGGTCGTGCGAGCGGTTAAAAGACCTTCGACGTTGACGTGCGAATAAATAACAATAAAAAACAAAACAATAATCATCACAACTATCATCACAACCATCATCACCATCATCATAATCATCAACTACCTTCGCATAGAAACATATCCCAGACCCTGAGCACCGAAGGCCACGGTAGGGTCCTCGAGTAGAGGCACATGAACCAGTCCGTCATCCAGAGTATAGGCTCCACCTTCTGCTTTTTCTGATTGCATGGAGATTTCATGAATATTCATTGGTATTTATCATGATCGTATGGAGATTTCATGAATATTCATTGGTATTTATCATGATCGTATGGAGATTTCATGAATATTCATTGGTATTTGTCAGTCTTGTCCCATGAATGCTTGGCATACATCGATTGATTTATTTATAAGATGGTGATCTATTAATTTACTTATTATGCTAATTTATTTATTATCATCAACCGACCAGGTGCTTGTAGGCGACGGGACAGGATTTCTTGAGGAGGCCAAACAGGATCATGCTGTCTATCTGAACTGCTTCCTGTAAATGAAGATGATGATGATGATGATGATGATGACGACGACGATAATGACGATGATGACGACGACGATAATGATAATTGGCTCACATGGGGTAGCAGTGGTGATGATGATGATGATGATGATGATGATGGCGATGATGATGATGGGCATGCCAATGAAACCACACATCAATTTAGTCTCAACAGCATCGTCATCATCATCCTCAACATCATCCCAAACAAAACTTGCAAAACCAATAGAAACATACTCCTCCTCATCATCATCATCATCAAATTATCTGCCAGATGATTCACTGAATGAAACGAAAATGACTGACTGGTTGATTGGTCGACTAAAATTAGAAGGAAAGATTCACCTCCTTCATCACATTCTCAAGGGAGAACTTCAATTATGACTCAGTATCATCATCGTCGTCGTCATCATCATCAATAACAACATCATCATCAACATTATCATTATCGTCATCCCAATCATCACCATCATCAACAACATAGTATTATCATCACCATCTCATCATCATCATAAACAACAGCATCACAGTCATCACCCTCATCAACAACATCGTTACTATCATCATCGTCGTCGTCGTCGTCATCGTCATCATCATCATCATCGTCGTCATCGTCATCATCATCATCATCATCATCATCCTCATCGTCCTAGCAGCCATCGTCAAACCCACCAGTCCCATGTTGTAATACCCGGGCAGGTACTTCTCGCAGACGGTGAGGAACGTCCAGAAGGCCTGTTCGGCAGGCATGAGGGTCAACAGGACGGCAGCCAGTGGACCCTGGGCCTGACAGTACCCTACCGACGGGTCGTGGATGGAGTAGGCCATGAGGACCGAGTACAAATCCTCCTGGCTGCAACAGGAGATCAAATGATTATTATGATTATGATTACGATGATGGTGGTGGTGATAATGATGATGATGATTATTATTATGATTATGATTACGATGATGGTGGTGATGATAGTAATAATGATGATGAGGATGACGCAAACATTTACGACGACGATGATGATAGTTATGATTTCAGAGATCACAGTCATCGCTCCTTACCCTTGTCCCTGGTCATCCATGAACAGCTCGTGGTGGGGGTACTGCCTGCTCACGTCCTTCCTGATCTCGTCGAGGCACGCCGGATTGCCCTTCGAGTTGACGTAGCCGTGGTAACGACCCG
Organism: Whitmania pigra; assembly: GCA_021613335.1. NCBI lineage: Eukaryota > Metazoa > Annelida > Clitellata > Hirudinida > Haemopidae > Whitmania > Whitmania pigra. Next base: position 428,256 of record JAJTWR010000275.1, on the reverse strand, counting down.
GATTTGCCGTCAACATGCTCGCACTGCCGGTCAGGAGCTGCCAGGCCCTAGCCCTTAGGGAGTCTGGGATACCCTTTCGACACCTCTCCTTGACCTGCAACGATGGAGGTGACGATGGTGGTTGCGGTATAAATGAATATGGCGATGACGTTGTTTCTAATTATAAAAGGAAACATTCTGGAAGACCTTTTTAAACCTCTTGGACATCCACTTCTCCCAGTTCTCCATCATGTCCAGCCATTTCAATTCCCTCATCCTCAGTATCTCAATGGGAAGCAATGAATTGTCCCTGGTTGAGAGAGGGTGGATAGTCAAATGAGCATCAAGTGACCAAGTGAGACAGAACAAAGTTTCAAATTCCAAACAGAATCATCAGATTTTACTCACGTCGTAGGATCGGTGTACTGGTTGCCCCCGACGAAGCCAAACCTATCCACTTCCTTGTACTTGCTGCTGCCGATGTCACTCTTACTGGAATAGTTGTCATCCAAGTCATCGTCGTCGTCATCCTCGCAGCTGTTATCCCTCTGTGATTCGATGCTGTTCTTAGACGATTTCGAATCGCCGACGTGGCTTCCTTTGCCGTTGGAATTGATTAGGATGTCAACTTTTTTGGCAGATTTCGATCTAACATTATCACCGATTGGGTTCATTTTAGACGACTTTTCCTACCTACAACTTGTTAAAATCATGTGGATACTAAAGCTAGTTATTTTTAAACTTGAAACGTGCTGTACACGAGTAAATATCGAGCGAGAAACTGAATTTTGTAGAACGTAGCGATCAGGATTCAAAACCGAGGCCCCAGCATGTTCGACAATATTTACATAGTACATTAAATCAAGGTGGGTTGGACTGGTGATCAGGCGATTTTATTATGTCACGTAATAAAATAATTTCCCTACAGTACCTTTTGTAAATTAAATTTCTTCTATTGTTTGCTCTTTTTTGCTGCCTGTTTAGTTGCGTACTATTCTAAATATTGAATTTACAAGGCGCCAGTTGTTAGATTCCGTTTCACTTTTATGTTGATTAGTTTGGCTTTGATAACATGTCGGCTCAGATCAAGTTGTGCAGCGTTCGGAACAAGATTCCTTGCATTTTCGAAAGTGCTATTATTCAATGCAACAGCTGTGAAAGTAAAAGCGGAAAGAGGCCCCACCAAAAGTTCTCAGTGGAAGCTTTAGACCTCTTAAAAGCCGATTTTATCAATCGTTTACAAAACGGCAGTCTAATAGCTACTGAGAAAGTTGATGGAACTTCAGTTCTGATTAAACGATTTAACAGCAAACCGTGGTTGTGGGCCAGACACGACAGAAAGCTTACCAAAAAGGCAGAAATGCACCACAAAAAACTCCTCGAATGTCTACAAAGTGGAACGCATGATGAAAATCTGAAAAACGTGCAGTCTATTCCTTTCGACGAAGGCGACTTCAGAGAAGCTCCAGAAAACTGGGAGCCATCCACGAACTGTGTGAACCCTGAAACCGGTCGGCTGGTACCGGATGCCAACGGACACATAATGGGTTGGGTGCCGGTACCCGTAACTTCGAGACAGTATTGCTGGCATTTGGACACGGTTGAACTCACGAATGGTCTGGCGCTAATACTCCGACCACAAGACGACAAAGACTCCGATTGTTACACTAGACTCAAAATTAGCATAGAAAGCATGGAAGACATGATAGACCAAACTTTCGAACTCATCGGTACAAACGTCAACGCGAACCCCTACAACCTCGGAAGCAAGAAGAAGCCCATTCATTTTCTTGTCCGCCACGGAGATCTGAAAGTCCGACCGCCGAAAAATGTCGGTTTGGATGCGTTCGCAGACTGGTTCAAGAACGATCGAGAAGGAAGCGTCGAAGGCATAGTGTGGCACTGTTCTGACGGAAGCATGTACAAGTTACACAGGCATCATCTCAAGCTGAAGTGGCCAATAACAAGCACCAAGATCTGCAACATTCCCGTCGACATTCAAATAAATCCCAAAAACGCGTTCTCCAAATCGGCAAAGATCTTGGCATCGCTCGAGAAAAACCAATTCGAAAGCTTGTTAGAATTGACGACAGCGTGCAACACCATGCAAGACATTTAGCACAAGAGGAAATTTTAGAGATAATAAACAGTTCGGCTTTATGTTGTGCTTAAATTCATTTGGCAATGCACAGCATCAGGCATTGTTGTCAAAATCACTTAATACCAGATTACTCAGTAAGTTATTTCTACACTGTTCTGTTTTGTTTGCATACAATTGTGGTAAAGCACAACCAAAAATCCCAAGCCGTCAAGTTCAGCCAATTAGTACACTAATAATTAATTATTACGCACCAAACCCAAAGCTGCCTCTCATTATTTCTCATACTCCCCACGTCGCAACGATAAAGCTACCAAAAAAGCTTCAAAACTTGGAACAGAATGGAGTTGGAGTTATATTTATTTCCAACAAGCTTTATGCAAAGACAGTTCAGAGTGAACGAGTCAATGTTTAGGCTTCGCTTTCGACGTTGAGGGTGTTCAGACCTGAAATTAAAACAATCGTGGTTAACTTTCAGCAAAAAAACTTGAGACAATAAAATCGGCAAGGCTTAGATCGACTGTTAGTTAAGCTTTACTAACCCTTGAAGTTGGCGCAGGGGACGTATGTGACGAGGGTGTACAGCTTGTGCGGAGAGTCCTCATCCTCGTTTCTCTTCCTGGACAACCTGACTCTGACCCTGAATGGGACGTTCCTGATGCCCTTTGACCAAATGTGCTTGTTGAGATTGGTCTCGATCCTCACGTCAACTGTGCCCATGTGCTTCTGTGCAAACTTCTTGATCTCCTTGATGGCCCTTGGAGCCCTCTTTTTGAAGCCACTATTAAAATGCAGTATCGTTAGAACAATCGTATTTCTAATTTTTCAGATAAAACGCTTTTGATTTTGAAATTAGACATGGTGAGCATTGAGCGATGCATGAACGCGATGAGCTTTGGAACTCGAATTTCCAATCTTAAGTTTGGTATATTCAACCTATCAAGCCATTTTACTAACATTCCGTGGATCCTTTTGTGCACGTTGACGGTGTACTCCCTGGTCACCACCTCGTTGGCGACGCTCTTCTTCTTTCCTTCTCTCTTGGCAGCAGTCATTTTCTATAAATCGATGGAAAATCGTGAATATCCAAAATAAGAAATAATTCGACAATTTGAACAAGCTATAAAAATTTAGGAACACACAAGGAAGGAGTCTCTCACCGATCGGCACGCGACGGAAAAAACAAAAAAAGGAAGATGGTGAACGCCGAAGACACAAGTATTGCTTTTCTATATTTAACAAGTTTTTTTTGTGTAGAAATTTAAATCAAATTTATTTTACATTATATTTAAAAAACTAAAATATTTTTATCAATAATTTGAATGGAGTTGAATTGCTACAACCCGACTTAAGTTATTTTAAATAATGATATACTTAAATACTAATTTTATTTTATAATCAAACAAATAAAAAATGTCAACAAGAATTTTACTATTTTTTCTCAAATCATAAAATTACTTTAGTAGAATGGTAATTAATATTTTGATCATATAATTAATTTGTTGGAGTTTTGTTTGTGTATTTTTTGATAATTTTTGCACATGTACTTTTTTTTTTAGAAAATTTAGGCAATTTGGAGAATTTATATGATCGAAGTTGTATTAGCCAGATGTTAAAATTCATTGCTACCGAGCCAAAAACGCAAGATTTGTGTTGTGTGAGTTGGATAGAAGCTTTATTCGCGAATATATTTTTATTTTTAAAATCTTCCACTTTCGGATAATTTTAGCACCGTTTTACAAATTATGATTGAAAAAAAGCAAAATATTCTTGCTCAGTCTTTTCATTAAAACCTTTTCAAATTTTCTTATCGATTCGTCGACTGTTGAAGATGACAGCGCGGTCGTGCAATTAAAAATGTCATCATCGCAAGACTCGTAATTGTGAACAGAAGCAGCCATTTCTGGGACCATCTGGTGACTTCCAACGATCGAATCATTTCCAGTCGCTATGCATCTGCTGAACTCGACTACGGAACATGCTGAAGTGCTGATCACGGATCGAAAACTCGATATTTTTCTATTTGGATCTCCTTTTAAGCTGTTGGATTTGAGGACGTAACGAAGAGCGATGGAATACGGAGTGACATCGAAACGCGGAAGAAAGTTCGGGAAAAAGTACTGAACGCGAAAAAAGAAGTTTGGCGTGATACTGTTGGCAACCGAAACCCCATTTTCTAATCGCCTGAGGAAACCGGAAAGCTTCGTCCTTTTCTTGGGGATGAGAAACTCCTCTAACCTTAATACCAGTACTCGCTTTGAAGTGCCCAAGTAGCCATAGAAACAGTCAGAGACTATGGAAGACGAATGAAGATCGTGCAGTTCTTTTGTGGATTGCTTCGTGATGTAGTCATAAGAGTGGATGGATAGTGATTTTGGATTCACATCACGGTACGTCATCAACATCCACATTATCTTTCTATGTCTGGGATTGATTTGGTTTAGATAAACTGTCATGTGTTCAACTCCCAGAATCCTTTGCATTATCACCCACTCCAGGGCTCTGTATTCGTCCATAGAGTCAACTGCTGTCGTGTCTTTGTCGGATATGGAGTTTGACGTGACACATGCCGTGAGTTCGCGTACTTGTCCGACTTGGGAATCGCTTTGCGCCATTACTCTGACGGCAGAACTCGCGGTTACATTCTTATCGCGCTCACCAAAATGAACGCTGACCTTAGAAGGAGTTGTCTTATCAAGGAGGGAACAGGCGATCACGTACCCTTGCATCGGTCCTTCGTCCAGATCGACCCGAGGACCAGTTGCCACCGACGATCTAGCTGGTAAGCTGACTTCGTTTTCGTCGTCAAGCTCGTTGAAATACGTACAAAACAAGAGCTTCTCAATGTCCTTAATAGCCGATGCGATTACGACGACCCTAACGATGACACTGTTGCTGTCGTCTAATCCTCTTCGGTCTAACCAGGCTGAAAAAATATACAAGCGATGAGATCTGTTGAGGATGGATTCCTGCCACCTCTTAAGGACGATAAGGTTAGGCAGGTAGCTTGCTGTGGATTGGGGTTGAAATGTGGAAGCATCGTTTAGCCGGCTGTGGTCGACCCCGATCGTGGTAATGGCTTTCCACAAACTTTCCTCCTGTGGAGACTGAGTTATCCCTATTCCGGCAAGTGAATGAGAAATGGTTGCCCTGTCGACTGTTGTCCTTTTAAGATGGACGTATTCTTCTCCTGTTTGAGAATAAGGATCTCTTTCGTCTGATCTTATTATTCCGCTGTGATTCAGATATCCAAGGAAGTTGATCACGAGTATCCCGGAGAGTATGCAGATTACTACGCGCTGAAAAGATGAATGGGTTAAAATTAGAACTGTCTTTAACGGTTCTGCCATTTGAAAATACCATGGCTTCTAGCGATCAATATCAGTATTAGTAATTATAATAATAATTTGATTATCCTGACAGAACTAAATTTATCATCCCTAACCTCTTTTGTCATTTTAAAGTGCATTTTTGACACCATCCGATCATATCCTCCCTAATATTTTTTTGCCAACGTAACGTAATAATCTGTCATTTTATTCTCAAATCGAATTGTAGAGTGCCATGCATGATATCAATGACAATCTCTGCACGAACTAACATTTACAAAGCCTGCGAGAATTCAACAAAAGGCAGATTTTAAGCGGTAACCGGCTAGAATGCGAGCTTCAACAAGCCGACAATGGCCGCCTTTTCATTTGACTAATCCATTTACGTTCCAATTCAAATTTCGTCATTTTAATTTTCAAAAAAAAAAAAAAATATATATTATATATAGCGTTCATTCGGTTAGAATTTCAAAAGTTAAAGCAACGTACAGAAACGCCAGTACAAACACTTCATTTTGAAGTTGAATATCTTAAGATTGGCTGTTTTTCAAATTTTTACACGTCACTTGAAGAATTCGACGAAGCCCTCTCTTGTGTTTATATTTCTCGCTCACATCCGAATAAACGACTCTGATTTCTGACTTCCATGTTTTTCAGCCATTTTTGTCAGCTAGCCAGTACACTGCTTTGTAAGAAAATGTTGGAATTAATTTTTACAATTGATTCTTAAAACATCTTTGGTCCCGAGAGCGCGTAGCTCTAGCTATTCATTCCTAAATTGAGCTCTCGTTTGTAGCATTGTCGGGTTGTCTTTGTGCGTTAATAAATTTCGCTTGCTAGTAAATTTCAGCGATTTCAACAGAAAATAGTCTTGAAAGGGTTGAAAATAGTATTTATTAACTAATTAACCAAGAAAAAAAGCCATAAATTTCATAAACCTCATTAAATTCAACTCGTTAAAAAGAATTAATACAAGATAAACTGAAACCGAGCTCACAAGATTTTCTTCCGAAATAAAAGTAATTATCATAAAAAAAGAGACAAAAACGACAATGTTTTCGTTGAGGCAACCCTCACAATGCATCAAGATTGCAAGTACTTACAGAGTACTTTCTACAGAGATTTTACATAACAACAGAAAATCAAATATTTTACTAGAATAACTAATAAAGCTAGCATAAGATATGTAACATAATTGTTAATAAATAGTTACTGGCTTTCTGAGTGCTAGGACGGCTTAATATATAAAAGGTGAAACAGAAAGCCAGACAACATAATTCCTTGAAATTCATTAATTATTATAAAATAGTGTGCAATAAATATTCAAGAGTCTCCAGTTTGTTCATGTCCTCAAAGTGAGATAATGAGTAGGGGAGAGAGAGGGCACAGTGGATCATTCGAGGATGAGTGTGTAGATCCCTGACAGGATGAATACCAACCCTCCGACATAGTGGACTTTAAACGTAAAATGTTAATTTATGCTTTCGTGAGTTAGATAAATAAATTATCATAAACTATCGATCGTCACCATGACAACAATACTATTATGACATTATAATAAAATATAATCGGTATCACAAGGGCCATCAATCTGACCTGTCTTCAAGGATATTCTCTGGGCAATGAACCTCCCTGCCAGAACCGCTGAGCCGGTACACAGGGCATGACCGAACACCCCCCCTAGTAGCACACCTGTTAAATTCTTCATCAGAGAAGAAACGATTATTAGGCCTCGTCTGTTACTACGGTTACCGAGAAGGCTTGTTTCAATACTTTGTTTGATGCTTTATGTTAACGATAGATTTAGTAGAATTACTTGCTAACTTATTTATAAAATTGTAATAAAAAGTATAGATCTTAAATGGGAAAATGTAATAATAATAATAATAATATTATAATTTCTAGATGACTTAATTAAGTAACACCCTTGCCATCATCACGATCAGCCTCGTCCTCATCATCATCACCAGCATCGTCATCATCATCACCACCACCATCATCGTCATCGTCATCATCATCACCACCATCATCATCGTCATCGTCATCATCATCATCATCATCAATATTGCCATGGCTGACATTTCTTGCAGCCAAGATGATAGTGGCCAGTTGAGATCTATCCCCCCATTCCGCCAGGAAGGTCAGGATGAATGACTGAACGAAGATGGGAGAGAAGAATGAACGAAAGAGTTTCTCGTGCTTCCCGAGGGCCCTGGGTTCGACTCCTGCCTCTTCCTGCTCGGACGGAGATTCAATGTCCAGCATCAGCTTTGGTAAAACATTGAAGTACTGTCTAGTAGTAAGATGAGATGTTCGTGTGGATGGTGTGATTATGATGATGATGTTGATATGATGGTGGTGATGATGATGATGATTATGATATGATGATAGTTATGATGATATGATTGTGGTGATGATGACGATGGTGGTGATGATGACAGTTATCTTCACCTCATGCTTCTTCTCCAGCTCTTCCTCAACATTTTGGAAGCCCTTGATGCTCTCGTCTGGCTCCATGTGGTAACCTGGAGAACATGTTCACGGTCATCATCATCATCATCATCACCATCACAATTGTTAATGCAATCATTATCATCACCTTCGTGGAACATCTTGAGACCGAAGATGATGAATAGCAACGAGGATATCAGTCTGGTTACTAGACTCGAGAGGATGGTGGTTGCATAACCGAGGAAGGCTGATGGTGACGACGATGATGGTGGTGATGATGATGATGGTGGTGGTGATGAGAATGGTGGTGATTATGATGATGAAAGCCACAATAACAAAGTTATTAATTTTTGAGAAATTATTGAAAAACTATCATAAAAACATGAATCTAGATAATCACAATCATCCTCATCATCATCACCACCAGCATCATCGTCATCTTCATCATCATCACCACCAGCATCATCGTCGTCATCGCCATCGTCACTACCTGAAAGTACTGTCATGAGCGTCAGTGCCGAAAGACAGCCAGCGAATACCACGGGCCTGGAGAACTTCATGGCAAAGATGGCAGCCATGAAGAAGGTCTTGTCCCCGATCTCCGAGACTGCGATGACGGAGCACGAGGAGACGAACGACTCCAGGAATCCGCTCGAGGGGCCGTGTCCGATCGGAGGAAATATCTCCGGGGTGTTTACGCCCTGGGGTGTGAATTGTTGAATGTGTTGACACAATAATTGATGGTGCATTAAATTGCATCAAACGTGATTAAATTAATTTTATTAAAGTTGGTTATATTAAATTATATAAAAGTTATATTAAAGTTGATTATATTCAATTATATTAAAGTTGATTGTATTGAATTATATTAATGTTGATTATATTAAAGTTTATTATATTAAATTATATTAAAGTTGATTATATTAAATTATATTAAAGTTGATTACATTAAATTATATTAAAGTTGATTATATTCAATTATATTAAAGTTGATTGTATTGAATTATATTAATGTTGATTATATTAAAGTTTTTTATATTAAATTATATTAAAGTTGATTATATTAAATTATATTAAAGTTGATTACATTAAATTATATTAAAGTTGATTATATTAAATTATGTTACATTAAAGTAGCATATGTAATAACAATATGTGCTTTCTTAATAATGTTAGAACTTCTATTATTTCTTCTGGTTGCATATTTTGGGTAATAAATGGGCATAATTACAAATATTTGATTAAACATTTACATTTAAGCTTTTAAGAATAAGAATAAACAGGTTTATTATTTTTAAAGAAACTAAATAGGTGGATTTTTTCAATAATATGTATTGTTTTATCCATGATTATTTGCCTGATTATTGTTGCTTTTAAAATATCAAATTGAAGACCATTAAAGTCATGTTTAAATACTATTAGATTATTATTATTAGTAGTGATAAACATTACTATTAGTTATTATTATTATTATTTATCTGTTTCCCCTCAGTAAATTATTATGTTATTAGTTACCATTGCGTGCTTTAACAATGCAGACTTACCAAAGAGGACAACGTTGAAGAGATCATGTTTGTATCAGGAGCTGATGGTCCAATGCAACATCAATATGAAGCTTTCACTTAAATTAACCGATCTCAACATCACTTAAACGATTAGAATAAATCTTAAATGATAAATGCTCATTATTTAAAATTATTAACTAGTAGTTATTGAGTTTAGGCAGATATCCACAATTCTTGTTTAAATTTTGCAGCGGAAAATTTCCATGCGACACGATTTACATTAGTGGTTTATTATGGAAACGCCTTTACAGGTAAGAGCAACAATTGATATATAATTCGTTATGAGTATTTATCTAACATATAGAAATAATTTCTCTTGCATTAATTTAATTTGTTTAGGCAACAAATTCTAAACAGTTTCAATTTGGGCAAAACCATACGTGCAATAGAATAAAATCTCAATAAAGCTAAACTGTGCAGTTTTAGGTTCACAAAATGGCAAATATTATTTCATTAGATGTGCATGAATATTGATTTACAATTAGATGATAGAATTATAACAGAATAACAGTAACATTAATATTGCAATATTTATTTTTAACAAAAAATTTATAAAACATTTAATTTTAAATACAACGTTAACACAAAGTTTATTGAAACGTATTTTCAGCCCGTTATATTTCTTTCTTGTCAAAATTAATATTAAGACCATTATCCAATTTTTATTTATTTGTTTTATTTAATTTATTAGAAACAATTGTTTATTAGAATATCAACAGCGATAATTTTTTTAACCTAAACGCTCCAATTATTCAAAAGTTTGTTGTATTTGTTTCTTTACAATATCGCCAGATATTTGGTCAACTGAATATAACAAGGCAATGATTATTGGGTAAGCTAATTAGGAAAATTTTGCAGCATAGATGGAAACGAATTTGTTTGCGTTAGAGCGGCAGGATTTGGTAATGATTGCTTGACTTTGGAGAATATAAACTCGAACACTCTTGAAGGCTTTTGGAATTACTCGGAATACAATCACCATAGCAATCCAAAACAACAATTACAACAAAAAGTTTCAATTCTTGCTGAGTAAATATTACTGAACGCAAGTCGTTGCGAGGCGGGTTTCGTCTGCTTTGCTGCCATGTCCTCAAACAACATCATTGAAAAAATACTAACCGATGCGAAACAGCTCAATGGTCGATTGAAGACCAGGGACAGTATGGCAGACGACTTAATTGCTGCCACCATGAACGTCCAGAGCCGACTTAAAATCATGAAGCAGGTGATTTTCAGCATATTATTTATAAATGTATTATTTGTTGTAAGATTTTAGAATATAAGCAATATTCGTCCTCAGCATGAGGTTAAGAATATTCTTGCTTTTGCAAGAGAATTGCTTGAATGCCAACAATAACAACAATAATAGCTTTTTAAAATAAATTCTTGCAACAGTTTCGAGATTTGGCAGATCACTTGGACAAAGTTGCCAGACACAGACCAAGACTTCAGATTGTTCAATACCTAGCCAAAGTGAGTAATTTTTTTCTTGATAATTTAAGGCTTTTGTGCAAACTATTAAAATATCGCAAGTTCTCTTCTTGAAATAATTGTTGGTTATCTAAACTTTGTTTAAATCGTTTATCATTTCTACGTCGTTTTAGTTTTAAAGTTTTACCGCGTCTAACTTCGACAATTGTGAATCACTAATGAATGAAACTACATTCCTCTTGGAATTTATACTCGTAAAGTTTTCGGATCTTGGTAAACACAACGATTAAACATACAAACCGGTTCTCCGGGAGAACCAGACGATTTATGCGCGATTGTTATTCGAAACGCTTAAACCACGTCGTTCAATTTGACGACATTCTTGTTTTTTCGTTTTCGTCGAATTTCCCAGGAGAGCCAAAAGATCAAGGATATGGAAGAGGAGAATGCTGAACTGAGGCAGTCTTTGGAAGAGCACCAGACGACCCTGGAGATCATCATGTCCAAGTACAGGGAGCAGATGGATAAACTCAACTCGACGGTTGAGATGGAGGCAGCCTATCACAGGGGAGAAGGGGATTTTCCAAAGGTGGGTTGAAAAGCATTTGCACTCCTGTTGTTTGTAGTTTAAAGCATTTGCACTCTTGTTGTTTGTAGTTTAAAACATTTGCATTTCTTTGCACTCCTGTTGTTTGTAATTTAAAACATTTGCACTCCTGTTGTTTGTAGTTTAAAAGCATTTGCACTCCTCTGCACTCCTGTTGTCCATAGTTTAAAGCATTTGCATTCGTTTTCACTCCTGTCGTAAGAATTAAATTATTTAAACAGTTATTTAATTTAAAGTTTCGATGCTCGATCGAATGAGTGGTCGAGTACATAACAAGTACTTCTCATTTTTTTATCACCAAAATGAATGTCGCGCAGACGTTTGCGAGGTCGTCGACTCGAAACCGGATTCGAACACGACGACCGAGCTTCGGGAGCACGTTTCCTTCTCGTTGCATTGTCATTTATCGTCGAGTGACTGCATGCATCTGATAAACGCACTCAGAAACTGCAGGCGAAAGACGAGAAAATCGAGGAGATGGCGGCAGTCATGCTGGTCGCCGCCGACAACTGGGAAGAGGAACCGGAGGAAGAACAGAGGAGGCGGGCTCTGATCGAGACCCTCAGGGACAGAAACGGGATGCTCAGGGGTATCCTCTTGGACCCCGCATCGCCAGAAATCAAAACCCAACTCGAGGCAGCTCGGGGTCTTGCCCCTCGGACCGGGAACGAGGACTACTCGAGCGACTCCGTCACGCCGTTGCAGTCCCCGAAGATTTCCGGGAGGGTCGAACTCCGACCGAACCGCGTCAAGTGCAGCTCAGAAACTCTTAATTCGTCTCTCTCGGATTTGACGGTCTGATTCGAAGGTGCTGCGTCCGTTACACTGCGACGGTCGTGAAGTTCAAATGTCGAAATGATCAGTAATTAATAATCGTTAATTTATCACCGAAGAATGAAATGCCGTCGTCTGCTATCCGATTTTGCTCTGCCCGTCAATATTATTTCGTCTTTATAGACTAGTGTTTGCCAATCATCATTATGATTTTGTTTGCCGTGTCGTCTGGTTGTTCGTGGCTCGAAGGATTCGAAAAATATGAGATCACTGGAAATTCTCATTTTTTGCTTCATAAAAAAAAGAAGAAAACATCTCAGAAAATTGGGGATATTGTTTCGTTTGCTCCTGAAAATTCCCGCTTCCTTTGGTTTTGTTTTCGTTTCTCGTTGAATGCCTGTACTGTACCTCGCATGATAATTAAAAATAAAATCACTTAAATACGAGAATTTTCCTCGCATTCGTTTATTTTGACATCAGCGCAAAAATACGACCGACATGATGCCTTCAAAAGACAGCTAAAAATCTGAATCATCAGATCCGATTGATGCCACAAGAGCTCACAAAGAGACAAGCAACCCGACACCTTTCCCAAGCTCCTCCCACGACCCGGTTCCACACCCAATCAGATCGCAACGACACGCTAAAAACAAACATCGACGCGCTTCGCATCAGAGGTCTCTGAACGGAGCTTTCTCGGACAGCGAGGCATCGGAAAACGAAATCTGCACCTCTGGGGAAACCCAGGTTTCGTTCAGACCGAGCAACGGAGTTTTCGGGGAACCCGCTGAGGCATCCTCGATCGAGTTGTGCCTCTGATGATGCTGGATGGTCTTCTGGGAAAACTGGCAGCAAACGAAGCCGAACGAACCGCTGACGATGTTGTGGATGATGCCTGCCGAGGAGATGTAATTAGCTGATTAGCCTAATTATAATAATAATAATAATAATAAGATATAAGCAGTTGGTTAACCTAATAGTAATAATATTATATAATCAGTTTATTAGACTAATTGTAGTAACATAGGCTAATAATATGGCTAATTGATTAATTTATATAACAAAGGTGGTGATAATTGCAACAATAGTAATAAATACAAGGATAATATACATAAGTCTGCATACTACATATACTGTAGTTAACAGTTAACGATTGGTAACAGCAATGACTGCTGTCGTTAAAAACAACAGGGAAAATTATCAAGAAATGAAAATTAAATATATAACGACTGCTGCTCGCAACATCGCATTGTCGCCTAACAACGTCATGAACATTAATCACCCGATGTGGCAAACACTCCTCCCACGATGGCACAGAGCTTCACGAGCAGTTGAACCAGAGTGGTTGACCTCTGCTTGATTGTGACCCTCAGAGGTGAAAGGTCGTACTTTATGAAGATCCCCGGTAGGCCATGGCTGCCCTTCGAATGGCTGATGGTGCGATTCTGCGTGCGTAAACAATCAAAACTAGATGACGACCGCTTAATTCGTTGCTGCTCGCAAGTGTAAGGCAAGGTCTGCTATTGCCGAGCCAATCCAAAAATTAGTTAAAGAGTTCTAACTTTTTTGGTCTAATTTGTGGTCATCGCTATCCCAAATTGATACTTTGCGAAATGGTCTGCGTGCACGGTCAGGCGTTATTGAGAAATTTATTTACATTTTGTGCCATTGTTGTCAGTAGCAACATCACTATCATCATTCCCCTGCTCACCTGTTCAGTAGCAGCATACTGGTAGGTTTCGATGGTCGTAAAGGTGCCTTCCACGACTGTCGGGACTACCTGGACGAAATACTGGAACAGGTGGTTGTCTGTAGAAATTAAAAACTTTCTAAACGGGGCGTTATTTGCATAAATTTTAAACAACTAAACAGATGTCGTTTGCATAAATTAATAACTACTGAAGCACTACAAAAATTCCAGAAAACATCATTTGGTCAGTAGAGAAATAAACAGAATTGAAAACAACGAGTCGTTTTAAATCAATTAACTGCCGGGCGAGCGACTCATCGTTTCGTGTTTAAGTCGTAGTCGTGATGCAATCATGAAGTATCATCGGCGTCTGCTTACTGTCGTCGACGACTTTTTCCTCGCCGTCGAGGGGATTGACGAGAGTCGTCTTGTCACCGAAGCTGAGGTGGAAGATCCGATGGGAGAAGTTGTACTCTGCCGTGAATGGAATGGTGTAATTTATTAATTTATATCTGTTCAATATTCATGATTTCTGATCGAAGCATAATGAGCATAATGTAAGCCAATAGTGGATTATAATTACAGATAACTAACCAGATGACTTTGAATATGAGACAATTATTTTTATTATTTTACTATAATTAATATTGACTTTAATAACTGTAATTGTCGTTAACTAATAATAACAATCATTTCATCGACTTGGATTAATTAATTAGAAAATGATAAAAACATATAAAAATAAATTAAACGAGGAGTGAAACAGGGCAGTAGAGAACCTTCACAAACGTTGAAAGATCAAAAGTGAAACATTGAAATTGACAAGAGAACTAACAAGCTGCTAATAATAACCCAGACATCGTTAGCTCACTGTGACTCATAGACCATGCTAATGAGTTTTGCTAATCAATAATAATAATAAATTCATAATTAATTACAATGAATATTAATGAGCAACATACTTAATCAATTCCTACCATTTTCCTCCACAAAATTTAAATGGAAATGTGACGATCCTACAGTTAGGGGCCTTAAAGAGAAATTAGCATAATTTACGATACTTGAAGCGCATTGGTTAATTCAAACGCTAATAAGCAATCATCAACCAACAGTCACGTACGAACGGACAAGACGAGACGTTATAACTGAGTTAGTAACATTTGCTTCGGCAAGAAATAAATAAATGAATAAATAAATAAATAAATAAAACAGAAACTTTGAAGCCAAATTCGTCAAACGAACATGTAACACGTTAATTATGCAAACCAAAGGTTCGAGCCTCGTTAGAAAGTGAAATCGAAAAAGATCAATTGCGGAAAACCCCGGGAAAGACAACTAGCTCACCGGACTCTCGCATCATGAAGGAGAGATGGGCATGACCTCTGGGAAGTACAGGGACCGATCTGATTGGTGGTTGAAGAATGGGGTGAAGGAAGGGAGGACACCACAACCCTAACATCACCATGACTACCACCATCAGCAACTCAACCATTCGTTCAGAAGACGTTCACGCCGTTATTTATATAATAACACCATAGCTTATTACAAGCACATCTCTGCAATCATCGTCACCGTAGTCATCACCATCGACGCGTACTTTCCAGCGGTGATGTGGAAATTCCCGGCCACCTTGTTGACCTCGAGGCTGCCACGAAAACGACACCCGGAGAGTTCGTCCGAGTCGCCAGCTTGCTCGAACCTGGGGCAATAAAAGTCATCATCATCATCATCATCATCTCCACCACCACCATCACTGCCAAGGACTAACACCAGGGGGAACATGTCGGAAAGGGTCATGACCCGAAAGCTCTTCCTTTTCTGACCTTCCGTCTTTTCACCTTCTCCACTTTTGTCTTCCTCCTGGGTTGCATGCAGCCACAAGTTCTCGTGGAGGGCATGGTAGTTGGCCCTCAGGTGCGAGTTCACCCCCTGGAGGTAAGAGAACTGCTCCCTCTGGGCTTCTGAGAGGTCAAAGTTCACGGACTCCTCCCTGAGGGAGCCAAACGAGTCCGCGTTCTCCCCGGTTTGATCGACGACGTCTGCACCAATGTCTGGACGGAAAGATTAGACGATTGTGATAATAGTTATGATTAAAAGAAGCATAATAATATAATAATAATGATGAAAATAATAATTTATTTCAAATCTGTTGTAATTCCATTGTAAACTATTCTGATGGTTATGAATGCATCGGCATGGAGCGCGATTAGAACGAAGAGCATGCAAATGAACAGACGTGAACACTTCATGGCTACCATCATGTCGATGTTCAGCTTCAGTTTCCTGATAAACAAAGAATTAATTTACTCTGAAGAAGTTAAAATGCTGAATGTCATAAGAACAAAAGCGATTGTTTTATACAATCAAAACCAAAACATGATAAAATAACATTAATTGCAGTTATGTTACAGCCATTTTGGCAGAAATATTGTATTTAAGTTAAATTCTGGTTAATGCAGGATAAAATATTGAAACAACATACTTGTCAAAATCAGGATCAATGTCATATTTGTACTGAATGCCAGACTGCAAATAGTGCTTTACCTCGTACGTCACCAATATTGCTATGAAGGCGAAAACTAACAAAGAATCTGGTTCAACAAAAAAAAAAATCACTTTCACAGTCATCGAAACATTCGTGTCGATTTTAATTCAAACCGTGGTTTAAATTTAAATTTCAATTTCACGGATTACAAAAAAAACAGCAGATTACGACACGAAAGATGCATCTGGAAAACTCACAACCACCACCGGCAGCAGAAGTTTCCCTGTGATCCTCCTCAACTTTTGGAAAAGCATCCAACTCTTGGATGATTCCGATTATGCCTTTCCTTTGTCTCAACGTGTTCATGGCTTAGAAAATTGAAATATGATCAGTAAGCAGACGGAAAGAATGTTTTCCGACCCGAAGACTAGCCATACGGATTCAGCCGCTACTTGCTGATTGGTCTAATCATTAAAAGTTGACTCTTTATTTTAAGCCTTGGAATTTTGAATTTTTTTATTGTTTAAATCCTATTGTTTTAAAATTAAAATGATATTTTGCGTCAATTTTAATAAGCGACTGTTGTTTTTTAAATAAAACGCAACGATATCTTGCTTACGCTGTAAGCAACAGGATGTTTTAATTTATGTAGTTTGTCATTAAAATAAAAATTTAATAATATTTAATTTAAATGAATGCGCACCTAATTCGTATGGAGAAGTCAAGTTGCGAACATCTGCTATGTAATCGATTATCAAGCGTTCACTATCAACGAAAGTTAAGCAATAAGCGCGAGCTATTTAGATAAAATATGAGTTTAAATGCGTTCTGGCTATAAGTGATCATATGATTTCTAGAAAATACGAATTTGAAAATTTAATCGAATGCAAAATTCAGCAAATTTAAGCGCAAAATATTGGAAATGTATTTAATTGGTGCCATCTTAACAGCCCTTTTTGGTTTCGCCATTCTGGTAATCTTCATCAAGAAGAAAAAAGTAAATTTTATAATTTACGATTTCAAATTTTATCGAATATAATTGCTATAGCAGTATTGTTGCTCCAAATCCGCGAGGATCATTGAATATTTTGTAATTTAATAAGATTAACAATTAACTACGACTAACTAAAAAATTTCAGATCGTGTTGTCAAATGTTTCTGAATTTCTGTGCCTTTTGAACGAAAACAAGGTGGAATTTAATTCTATATTATATCATTATTACAAATATAAAAGACACTTGCACTAGCTAGCACTATCTACTAGTTCATGAAAATACCGATAATAATTTATCACAACTATAACAAAAAGAATAACAACAATTCTCTGAAGATATTTCCAATCGTCGGCAATGAGGTCTGGCACTTGCATGAAATTCGACACGGAATGAGATACTGGCGGAGGACTCTCTTATCAGAATACCAGGGGGCTGGTCTTGGTGTCACTGCCTCCTTTGCCCTCATCAACAGACCGTTCGAGGTATTATCATCATCATCATCATCATCAATCATCATCATCATCATCATCATCATCATCATCATCATCATCATCATCATCATCATCATCATCATCATCATCATCCATCATCATCATCATCATCATCAATCATCATCATCATCATCATCATCATCATCATCATCATCATCATCATCATCATCATCATCATCGTCGTCGTCGTCGTCGTTGCCGCCGCCACCACCACCACCACCATCATAATCAGATTCAGTCATTTTGACGTGCAGATTGTGGAAGCCGTCCTAAAGAACTGCAAGGCAAAGAGCCAATGGGATGCAAACGTCCCAAAGAGCAGCAAGTTTCGAATATTTTCCTACCGCTCCGAGGCCAAAAACCGCTGTGACGTCAGCTCCCCCAAGAGAAGGTACTCCGTGTCCACGGAGGGATACACCAGGGAGGTGGTCCGCTTGGATCCCAAGGCAGGCACTTACTGTGCAGGTGATTGGATGACCCGCTGGAGAAATTGGGTCGAGTCCAGAGTGGAGACATTATTGAAAGCGAAAACTTTCGAAAGGTGATCTAGTTAATGGTGATGATGATAACAATAATAATAATAATAGTAAAAA
This sequence comes from Whitmania pigra, assembly GCA_021613335.1. Lineage (NCBI taxonomy): Eukaryota > Metazoa > Annelida > Clitellata > Hirudinida > Haemopidae > Whitmania > Whitmania pigra. The sequence goes on along the minus strand of JAJTWR010000275.1, from coordinate 409,768 downwards.
AAATAATAATACTAATGTTACTACTATTAATAACAAAATGTCAATTTTTTTTAAAAAAAGTTAGTAAATATTTACTAATTGTTATACAAGATTAATGATTATTTATCAATTGGTGCTCAGATGTTGGAACAAGTCGAGTGATAAGGAATTCTGGCTGATCGAATATTCTGTGAATTTCCGAAATTTCGTTTTCTATTTGCTCAATTCGAACCTGAACAATGAAGGTGCTGGCAATCTTAAATGAATCAGTTGATCAATATTTAATAACTTATTAAAACATTTACTGATATTATGAATTATACCAATTATTATTATAATTATAATTATATTATATTTAATTATATTTTTATAATTATTATTATTATTATTATTATTATTGTTAATTGCTAATTATGCATTCAATCAATTCACGTTGGCCTTCACAGACTCTTCTTGTCTCTTAACAATCATCACCAGCAGAGATTCATCGATCCTGTGGAATATTCCAGAGTGGCTCAGATCGTTGACATTTCGATCCTTCACTAAAGACTGCCCCTCGCTCTTATTGGCTGGTCTCAACGACTTCTTGACCCTTGACACGGTGGGGGCGAGCCAAGTCCTTCATCTATCTGACGAGGGAGATTCCTCTGCTTCTTCTACAGACGCCCATAGCGCCTCTGGGGTTTCAGATTCTGCGGTCGCGAAGAGGAAAAACCACCTGGGAAAATCCGACGACCACGTGGAAGTTTCGTTTTTCCAGAAGATAAGAAACATGCTGGATGACAAGAAGGAAGACGGCGGAGATTCTAAGTCGAGGAGGTGGAGCATCCTGCCTGGGGAATCTCACGCCCCGGAAGTTCCAAAAAAAGAACTCGACAGTCCGATGAACCCCATTGACATCATCAAGAGATTCAGCTTCTCAGCCAGGTTTTTCGACGAGAAGAAAGCTGAAACCGAGAGTTCAACAACCAGTGGGAATTCCAAGGTTTGATGATTTTACAATCAATTCTAGAGTAAAAACCAGGATTCTTTGGTCAGTTTTTTGGACCAAAACTGATATCGGGTCACAACGTGTGATCCTTATTATTGTGATTATTATAATCACCATCGCATCAAGTGTAACCATTGGCAACGACAGGAAACCACGCCCATTGTCAAGAAAAGGTGGAGCATCCAGCCTGAAGGAGGCGGTGAAAAATCCAGCAAGAAACTCCACAGAACTCCATCGGCAGTCTCCTCTGACTGCACGTCAGGTTCGATGAATAAACATTAAGTGATTATTGCAATTTATTCCTACAACAACAAATTAAGCAATCGAGATTCGAAGAGGCGGAGGGAATGAATTATGTTAATTACTCGAATTACATTTTATGCAAAGTTAATGATTTTTCTCTTTTTCAGATGTAGATTCAGACCTCCTACAATGCTTGGAGACAATGGTCGACAATGCAGCTTTGGATATCATAGCAGAGGTGATTCTGATGATTGGTCAATGGATCTTCCATTTTGCATTTCTTTGTACACTATTTACTGATTTGTTACTAATGAGTTAAACATTTTTTTTAATTTTTACAGAAAAGCAAAGTGGCAAACCTGGATATAAAAGCCAAAAGCGAAGAACAGGCTAGCCAATCCGGAGGCTGGATGTGAGTCAACATTAGAATATCAATAGCCGATCCACTTGTTGAATGTTAATAAGAGTTAATAAATATTAACCAGATTAAAGATTAACTAAACAGCCCAATGTTTTGTAGATATTGCGGCTTAGAGAAAGATACCGTCATACTAAAAAAGGTGTCCACGGATGACTCAGTGCCGTTGCACAGGTGTGTAATTTATTTTGATGAAATCTGTTACACATATATAAAAAGTCTAATTGCGTTCTCCATTAATATTAATGTCAGCATAATTAACAGACTCATTATTATTATTATAAACAGTTACATAGGAAAGGGTATGGTTTCCTACCCCCCAAAACTGGTTTACGAGGTTCTGAGATCTCCAACGAGAAGGGTGGCCTATGATGACATGGTTAAAGTAGGGTTGAGTTGCTCAATTGTATAATTTATTAATTCATCAATGCTAAACACAATCTTGTGTAACTAGCCGCCGTGACGATAAATACTGGAAAGAGTTAAGTTTATTACGCACATTACAGAATGTCGAGATTCTCAAGGAATTAGAAGGAGGCATGAAGATAAGTGAGTATTAAACACAAACAATAATAATAACAAAAACAACAACAATTTAACTTATTAGTCACAAATCTTTTTTAAGACAATTAAATGACTTAAAAGCTCACTCTTCAAATTGCCGTCAACAAACGCCCGTTAAAGCCATGAATAATTAATTGACAAACTTCGCTTTGCATATCATTATCAGTACGCCTCCTCTACGAAGTTGGGCAGCATTTCAGAAGGGAAATGAGAGAATTCATCGTTCTGCAAGGAGAAAGAATCGAAGGAATGAAACACATCATTACACTCCAATCAGTCGACTGGAACACTCTAAGCTCCACCCTTTATCCATCTCAAACTCCGCCTCCCGATCTGGCCAATCCCGTCCCTATGCTCAGCTCCGCCTCCAGGAGAAACAGTCTTGAACTTTTGAAGGGCAAGCCCTCTAGCCCTGTCGTTGGTGTGAAAGAGGGCAGGAAATTGGCCAAAGTCGCGAAACAACCCCAGCTGATAGAAGGATTAGTATCATCGAAGGTAATATCGGACGATTGCACCAGTGATTACAGCTACTAATAAACTTAACGAGATGAGGGTGCGTTTTGTTACATTGCAGATGTTTTCAAGTGGCTGGATCATTGAACCCGTACTGAAAGCGAACAAACTTTGTTCGATGATTACTTACATCAGCCAGGTGAGCTTACTGGTTCAGTGATTTCCATCAATCATACGCATTTGTTTGTCTAGGTTTTCGGTTTTCTATTTGCTATTGAGATGGTTCCTAAGCTGTTATTAGGCAGTGTTTATTATGGTAAGAGACAACGATTTGCACGAGTAACCGCTAGTTCTGCGAATGTATACAGTAGGAATCAGACCTAAAGCTCCTAATTTAGTAGTTAAACAGTTGCGCTCACATATTTTCGATTATATGTTTTTCAATTATCAATCTATAATTTTAGGAATACCTAATCACATCGATTAACTAATAAAATAATTTCGTTAAGAATAAATATGATTCTCATGAATAATAATGAGAACGAATGTTAAACAGATGAAACTCGATACGGGCATGCGCACCGCCCTCTCATACCTGGCTGAAGACATAGCTCTAAAACAGCCACTCTGCATAGTCCACCTGAGGCATTACCTGGCCACTTTGGACGCCGAAGATGAATTTCTGACCTCAAATTCTGACGTTGACTGCAAGAAGTCTGGAAAATCCGTGACCCTTTCCATAAGCAACGCATTGGCACGTTTTAGGAACAGCCCGTCCGGTGATAGGGTTGACGAATGCGAACACGATATCGTGGTTTAAAGGTTGCGCGTTCGAATCCTCCTTCGAGAATTGTACTTTAAGTATTGTTGTAATATTTTGCATAGGTTATGATCAATGTTTGTTTAACATGCTTTGCTTTAAACGCTGCTCATTTGGGTTTTGACAACTGTCAAGTCTCGGTGCATATTGAGGTTATGCCAACTTTTACCAACAACATTAACATGAAAAATATTCTATTGAATTTATTTCTAGCCATCGATTAAATATGAAAAAGTTGAAATTATTCTTGTCATTCTAAATAGTGAATCCGTACTATACTATCCAACACTATCTTCTTCCTTTTTTTTTCAATCAAAACATCGCCAATAAGGAGCTTACGACAAGAAACAATTTAACGAACAGACTCCAGGTGAACTTTTCAGCCTTGTTGCAAAAAGCTTCACCACATAAACAGGAATCAATGTACATATCCTCATACATATATTTTTCGCATCCCAACTTAGGATAATTTGAACAATAACGCTCTAGTCTTATTTGACCTGCATACAATTAAAGGTAATTAGTGTTTAACGATAATAGGTGAAAATGTAAAAATGCCATTAAAGCATTCGCGTTTCGAAGCCAGTGTGATGTTGAACAAGAGAATATTTTCGTGCGAACAAGATAATTTGAAATAGTGCTAGTATTTTCCATAAGGCTTATATTCTATTCCATAATTTCCATACAAGTTGGTGTTATCTGAACATTAATGCATCATTTTTTTTTTATATCTTATCCACATTATGATTGGTAACTTTTTAATAAATGATGTCATAAAACTAATTTATTATTAATTGATTAAATTCCAGATAGAGATATCAGGTGATTAAGACAACCACCACCACAACAACAACAACAAGAATTACTTACCATTCTTACGTTTCACACTCTTACCACAAGACATCTTAGATTCACAGAACTGAGTTTGATTAATTTGAGGTCTGACACACAAAGGGCTCGATTCATACGTGCAGAAGTAACATTTGATCTTCCTGTCTGCGACCGTTACCGAGATGCAAATAACTGACAAGATGAGAATCCCCGATTGTCTAGAGAACATGTTTAGTGTTGTCATTTTTGGTCGCTGTTTACTTTTGTAAATTTCTAATATTTTAAATTTAATATCAATTGTAGCAATTGTACTCGATTCACAAAGGATGTTGTTATGTATGAGCTGAATTATTATGCGCTAAAGAATTAATTATGACTATTTTTAAAGTAAAATTTAACTGCAATATATTGCAGATTAAAATATCAAGATATTTGCTTTTATACCTTCCTAATTTCTCATGAATAAATACATGCTCTCATTTGAAAGCTCTGATTGGACCATGTCATCGGCCTTTTCTAAATGACTCCCCACTCATTTTTGGAGTGGGTTAAGGGACACACAATTAACCCTTTCAATCCTCGAGATCCCAGTCTTTATAAAGACACCGTAAAATTTTTCATTAACAAAATCTCAATTTAATGATATGACACATATGATGACATTTCGTAGTAAGTGAGGCGGAGAGAATGAATTAGTTAATTACTTGAATTTCATTAGAAAATTGGTTAACTTTCGATTTGTCATTTTCAGATGTGAATTCGGACCTCCTACAATGGTTGACGAAGCAGCTTTGGATCTCATAGCTGAGGTGAATCTGTGGGGCTTATGATGACGTGGTTATGTATGTTTAGTTGCTCATTTGCGTAAAATAGCCCGTCTGGTGATGGGGTTGAAGAAAGAGAACACCATATCGTGGTTTAAAGGCTGCTGGTTCGAATCCTCCTTTAGAATAGCACTTTAAGTAATGTTATTATTTAGAATTAAAGATGTTTAAATATTTTAAATTCGTTATAATGTATTTTTGTTTAACGTGCCTTGCTTTAAAGGCTGTTTATCTTGGCCTTGATAGTTGTCGAATCTGGGTACGTTTTGAGATTAAACCAACAATATCGACGACATTATCAACATGACAAACGAATTTTGACGAATTTATTTCTAGCCATCGTGACAATTAAATATGTAGAAGTTGAAATTATTCTTCATATTCTAAAACGTCGTGGTACATTTTAATTTTACGCCAACTTTACTAACATCATCAAAGTTAAAAACTTTTCTAGTGAATTTATTTCTGGTCATCGATTCAATATGAAAAAGTTAAAATTATTCTTAACATTCTAAAAACTGAATTTGTACGTCCAATACTATCTTCTTCCCATTCTTTTTCAATCAAAACATCGCGAATAAGGAGCTTACGCCAAGAGACAAATTAACGAACAGACTCCAGGTAAACTTTACAGCCTTGTTGCAATAGGATTTTTTGCAGTAGCAATGTTTAGTATAACTACCACGAGCTACGTTTGTTTTTATACATCCTATTTTAGGAGCTTTTAATGCACAATAACGGCGTAGTTTTACATCTTGACCTGGATACAATTAAAGGTAATTAGTGGTTAACGATACCAGGTGAAAATGTAAAAATGGCGTTTAGAGCATTCACGTTCCTCAGTTAGTATGAAGTTGAATAAGAGAATATTTTCGTGAGAACAAGATAAATTGAGATAATACTAATATTTTTCATATAAGATTCTATTCCATATTTTTTAAACACGTCTATGTCATCTGAACATTAACACATCATTATTTTTTTTCCATATCTTACCCACATATTTATCGCAAGTATTATTTATTATGATTGATATCTTTAATTATCAATAAATGATAGTATTGTCCTCGTTTAATGATTAAATTTCGGATAGAGACGTCAGATAGTGAAGATTTTACGGTATTTATTTCGGACATATTTATTTATATGTTATCTGAAGATAATCGCACTTAATTCATCGCGACTCGGGGTTAGGGTCAGGGTACTAATCTATCATTGGTTGTCATGACTACCCAACTCATGTCATGTTATTCATATTAACTACTTCCTCTTTAGTAGGAAGTCTATCATTGCCGCGGTCGTTAATGTCGTCGCCATCGTCATTCCACCACCACCATCTCGGCAAACACAATCACCACCGTTACCACAATTACTTACCATTCTCATGTTCCACATGCTTAGCACAAAATTTGGATTCACAGGAAGAAGATAAAAAGGGACGGCTGCAGAGACTTCTCGATCCATTCACAGAAAGGCAGAAGTAGCATTTGAGCTTCCTGTTTGCAACTGTTACCGGGATGCAAATAACTGACAAGATGAGGATCTTCGATGATACAGAGAACATATTTAGTGTTACCAGTTTTTGGTTGCTCGTTACTTGGTAAGTTTCAAATATTTTAAATTCAATATCAATTGTATCAATTGTATTGTAGTAATCGATTCACATAAGCAAGTTCTTATGTTTGAGCTGAATTATTATGCACTAAAGAGGTAATTATAACTATTTTAAAAGTAAATTTAAGAGCAAAACATTGAAGGATCAGATAAAAATATCAAGACATTTGCTTTTATAACTCCCTAATTTATCATGATCAAATAAAGGCGCTCATTATCAAGCTCTGATTGGACCATGTCATCGGCCTGTTGTAAGTGTCTCCCTAACCCACTGCTTCATCTACCGACGCCCATAGCGCCTCTGGGGCTTCAGATTCTGGTGTCGCGAGGAGGAAGAACCACCTGGGAAAATCCGACGATCATGTGGAAGTTTCGTTTTCCCAGAAGATAAGAAACATGCTGGACGACAAGAAGGAAGAAGGCGGAGATTCCACCTCTCCTACCTGGCTGAAGATATAGCTCTAAAACAGCCACTCTGCATGGTTCACCTGAGGCATTACCTGGCCACTTTGGACTCCGAAGATGAATGTCTGACCTCAAATTCTGACGTTGACTGCAAGAGGTCTGAAAAATCCGTGACGCTTTCCATAAGCAACGCATTGGCACGTTTTTGGAACAGCCTTCCTGTGATAGGGTTGAGGAAAGTGAACACGATATCGTGGTTGAAAGGTTGCGCGTTCGAATCCTCCTTCGAGAATTGTACTTTAAGTATTGTTGTAATATTTTGCATAGGTTATGATCAATGTTTGTTTAACATGCTTTGCTTTAAACGCTGCTCATTTGGGTTTTGACAACTGTCAAGTCTCGGTGCATATTGAGGTTATGCCAACTTTTACCAACAACATTAACATGAAAAATATTCTATTGAATTTATTTCTAGCCATCGATTAAATATGAAAAAGTTGAAATTATTCTTGTCATTCTAAATAGTGAATCCGTACTATACTATCCAACACTATCTTCTTTCTTTTTTTTCAATCAAAACATCGCCAATAAGGAGCTTACGACAAGAAACAATTTAACGAACAGACTCCAGGTGAACTTTTCAGCCTTGTTGCAAAAAGCTTCACCACATAAACAGGAATCAATGTACATATCCTCATACATATATTTTTCGCATCCCAACTTAGGATAATTTGAACAATAACGCTCTAGTCTTATTTGACCTGCATACAATTAAAGGTAATTAGTGTTTAACGATAATAGGTGAAAATGTAAAAATGCCATTAGAGCATTCGCGTTTCGAAGCCAGTGTGAAGTTGAACAAGAGAATATTTTCGTGCGAACAAGATAATTTGAAATAGTGCTAGTATTTTCCATAAGGCTTATATTCTATTCCATAATTTCCATACAAGTTGGTGTTATCTGAACATTAATGCATCATTATTTTTTTATATCTTATCCACATTATGATTGGTAACTTTTTAATAAATGATGTCATAAAACTAATTTATTATTAATTGATTAAATTCCAGATAGAGATATCAGGTGATTAAGACAACCACCACCGCCACCACCACTATTACCACCATTACCACTACCACAACCACCACCACCACAACAACAAGAATTACTTACCATTTTTACTTTTCACAACCTTACCACAAGACATCTTAGATTCACAGGACTGAGTTTGATCAATTTGAGGTCTGACACACAAAGGGCTCGATGCATTCATGCAGAAGTAACATTTGATCTTCCTGCCTGCAACTGTTACCGAGATGCAAATAACTGACAAAATGAGGATCCACGATTGTCCAGAGAACATGTTTAGTGTTGTCATTTTTGGTTGCTGCTTACTTTTGTAAATTTCTAAAATTTAAATTCTATACCAATTGTAGCAATTGTACTCGGTTCACAAAGGATGTTGTTATGTATGCGCTGAATTATTATGCGCTAAAGAGTTAATTATGACTATTTTTAAAGTAAAATTTAACTGCAATATATTGCAGGATCAGATTAAAATATCAAGATATTTGCTTTTATACCTTCTAATTTATCATGAATAAATACATGCGCTCATTATCAAGCTCTGATTGGACCACGTCATCGGCCTGTTGTAAATGACTCCGCACTCCTTTGGGGAATGGGTTAAGGGTGTGTCCCTTTCCTCGAGATCCCAGTCTTTATAAAGACAATTTGAAATTTTTAATTAACAAAATCTCAATTTAATGATATGACACGTATGATGACATTTTGTAGTAAGTGAGACGGAGAGAATGAATTATGTTAATTACTTGAATTTCATTAGAAAATGGGTTAACTTTCGATTTTGTCATTATCAGATGTGAATTCGGACCTCCTACAATGCTTGGAGACAATGGTTGACGAAGCAGTTTTGTATATCATAGCTGAATCTGTGGGGCTTATGGTGACGTGGTTATGTATGTTTAGTTGCTCATTTGTATTTGCACAGGGCGGTAATGACAAGTCATGACGGGTCGTGTTCGTAACCTGGCCTGTACTGCAACGAGCGCCCTTGAAACGTAGCTCTACATAAATGGCTACAGGAAGTGAACCACATTTAACTCACTTCTCTAAATCCCAGTAAGAACAATAACCTTCTTTCTTGCTATCTATTTTTGTTTAACATGTTTTGCTTTAAAGGCTGCTTCTTTGGGTTTTGACAACTGTCAAGTCTCGGTGCATTTTGAGGTTATGCCAACTTTTACCAACAACATTAACATGAAAAATATTTTATTGAATTTATTTCTAGCCATCGATTAAATATGAAGAAGTTTAAATTATTCTTGTCATTCTAAATAGTGAATCCGTACTATACTATCCAAAACTATCTTCTTCCTTTTTTTTCCAATCAAAACATCGCCAATAAGGAGCTTACGACAAGAGACAAATTAACGAACAGACTCCAGGTGAACTTTTCAGCCTTGTTGCAATATTGTTCACTGCAGTAACAGGTTTCAAGGTAATTATTAATTTCGTTATGTATTTCTTCGCATCCCATCTTAGAAAAAGTTGAACAAAAACGCTTTAGTTTTACTTGACCTGGACACAATTAAAGGTAATTAGTGGTTAACGATACCAGGTGAAAATATAAAATTGGCATTTAGAGCAATCGCGTTTCGAAGCTAGTATGAAGTTGAACAAGAGAATTTTTTCGTGAGAACAAGACAAGTTGAGATAATATTTTCCATGTGGCTTATATTCCATTCCACAATTTCTATACAAGCTCATTTTAACTGAACATTAATACATCATTATTTGTTTTATAACTTAATTACATATTTCTCCCATGAATTATTTATTATGGTTGGTAAATATGATTGGTTTTTTAATAAATGATTTCATAGTCCTCAGTTACTGATTAACTTCCAGATAGAAACTTCAGATGATTAAGACGTCAGATTTTATGGAATTTATTTTGAACATATTTATTTATCTATTATCTGACATTATCGACTTATTTCATTATGACACATCACTCTTTCGCCTGACAATATTCGCAGCTCATTATTTAGTTGTCAAGACTACCCAAACATGTTATTCTAATTAACTATTTTCTTCTTCCAAAGTAATATATCACTACCACCACCACCACCACGACACGAATTACTTACCATTCTTACGTTGCACCATTTTAGCACAAGACTTCCTAGTTTTACAGGAGGAAGTTAGAAAAATGTAAGGACTCTCACACAAAGTGCTTGATCCATTCACAGAAAGGCACTTATAGCAATCGCTTTTCAAGATTTCACCTGTAACCGCCATGCAAACCACTGACAAGATGAGGATCTTCGATAATACGGAAAACATGATTAGTGGTGCCTTCTCAAGGCGCACTAGAAATTGGTAAAGTTTTAATATGTTCGATAAATGTAATACTCGATTATCAAAAGTATGTTAGGTTCGAATTGAATTATTAAGTTTTAAATCAGTTAATTATAACTATTTTAAAAGTAAATTTAACCGCATTTGATAGCAGGATCAAATTTAATATTTTAAATTCACTATTGTATTGTAGTACTCGACGCACAACAGTATGTTTTTATGTTTGAGTGAAATTGTTATGCGCTAAAGAGTTAATTATCACTATTTTAAAAATGAAATTTAACTTCAACATATTGCAGGCTCAGATTAGAATATCAAGTTATTTGCTTTTATACCTTCCTAATTTTGCATGAATAAATACATGCGCTCATTATCAAGCTCTGATTGGACCACGTCATCGGCCTGTTGTAAATGACTCCCCACTCATTTTTGGAGTGGGTTAAGGGACACACAATTAACCCTTTCAATCCTCGAGATCCCAGTCTTTATAAAGACACCGTAAAATTTTTCATTAACAAAATCTCAATTTAATGATATGACACATATGATGACATTTCGTAATAAGTGAGGCGGAGAGAATGAATTAGTTAATTACTTGAATTTCATTAGAAAATTGGTTAACTTTGGATTTGTCATTTTCAGATGTGAATTCGGACCTCCTACAATGCTTGGAGACAATGGTTGACGAAGCAGCTTTGGATATCATAGCTGACGTGAATCTGTGGGGCTTATGATGACGTGGTTATGTATGTTTAGTTGCTCATTTGTCTTTGCACAGGGCGGTAATGACAAGTCATGACGGGTCGTGTTCGTAACCTGGACTGTACTGCAACGAGCGCCCTTGAAACGTAGCTCTACATAAATGGCTAGAGGAAGTGGCGCTACATAAATGACCCACTTTTAACTCACTTCTCTAAATCCCAGTAAGAACAATAACCTTATTCTTGCTATCTATTTTTGTTTAACATGCTTTGCTTTAAACGCTGCTTCTTTGGGTTTTGACAACTGTCAAGTCTTGGTGCATTTTGAGGTTATGCCAACTTTTACCAACAACATCAACATGAAAAATATTTTATTGAATTTATTTCTAGCCATCGATTAAATATGAGGAAGTTTAAATTATTCTTGTCATTCTAAATAGTGAATCCGTACTATACTATCCAAAACTATCTTCTTCCTTTTTTTTCCAATCAAAACATCGCCAATAAGGAGCTTACGACAAGAGACAAATTAACGAACAGACTCCAGGTGAACTTTTCAGCCTTGTTGCAATATTGTTCACTGCAGTAACAGGTTTCAAAGTAAATACCACTATCGTAATATTTATCTTGACATCCTTTCTCAAGACTTTGTGAACAAAAACGCGTTAACGTTTCTTTGCCTGCATACAATTAAAGATAATTAGTGGTTAACGATACCAGGTGAAAAATTAAAAGTGGCATTTCGAGCATTCGCGTTTCGAAGTTAGTACGAAGTTGAACAAGAGAATATTTTCGTGAGAACAAGACAAGTTGAGATAATACTAATATTTTCCATGTGGCTTATATTCCATTCCACAATTTCCATACAAGCTCATTTTATCTGTACATTAATATATCATTATTTGTTTTATATCTTATCCACATATTTCTCGTATGAATTATTCATTATGATTGGTAACTTATGATTTAATAAATGATGTCAAAGTCCTCATTTACTGATTAAATTGATTAAATTGAATTAAAAATTGATTAAACTGATTAAATTCCAGATAGAAACGTCAGATTTTACGGAATTTATTTTGAACATATTTATTTATTTATTATCTGACATTATCGACTTATTTCATTATGACCCATCACTCTTTCGCCTGACAATATTCGCAGCTCATTATTGGTTGTCAAGACTACCCAACTCTTGTTATTCCAATTAACTATTTTCTTCTTCCAAGGTAATATATCACTACCACCACCACCACCATCACAACAACAACAACAATTACTTACCATACCTACGTTCCACACTTTTGCCACAATTCATCGGAGTTCTACAGGAGGAAGTTAGAAAACGGATAGGACTCTCACACAAAGTGCTCGATCCATTCACAGAAAGGCAATCATAGCAATCGATTGCCTCGATTGCACCTGTAACCGTGACGCAAACCACTGACAAGATGAGGATTCTCGATAATACGGAAAACATGATTAGTGGTGCCTTCTCAAGGCGCACTAGAAATTGGTAAAGTTTTAATCTGTTTGATATTTGTAATACTTGATTAACGAAAGTTTATTATATTCGAATTGAATTATTAAGCTTTAAATCAGTTAATTATAACAATTTCAAAAGTAAATTTAACCGCAAAAGATAGCAAGATCAAATTTAATATTTTAAATTCACTATTGTATTGTATTACTCGACGCTCAAAAGTATGTCTTTATGTTTGAGTGAAATTATTATGCCCTAAAGAGTTAATTATCACTATTTTAAAAGTAAAATTTAACTGCAATATATTGCAGGACCAGATTAAAATATCAAGATGTTTGCTTTTATACCTTCCTAATTTCTCATGAATAAATACATGCGCTCATTATCAAGCTCTGATTGGACCACGTCATCGGCCTGTTGTAAATGACTCCCCACTCATTTCAATCCTTGAGATACCAGTCTATACAAAGGCACAGTAAAATTTTTAAATAAAATCTTAATTTAATGATATGACACATATGATGACATGTTGTTTATAAGTGAGGCTGAGAGAATGAATTATGTTAATTACTTGAATTTCATTAGAAAATGGGTTAACTTTAAGTATTGTTATTATTTAGAATTAAAGATATTAAAATTGTTCAAATTCATTATAATCTATTTTTGTTTAACATGCCTTGCTTTAAAGGCTGTTTATCTTGGCCTTGATAGTTGTCGAATCTGGGTACGTTTTGAGATTAAACCAACAATATCGACGACATTATCAACATGACAAACGAATTTTGACGAATTTATTTCTAGCCATCGTGACAATTAAATATGTAGAAGTTGAAATTATTCTTCATATTCTAAAACGTCGTGGTACATTTTGAGGTTACGCCAACTTTTACCAACACCATTAACGTGAAAAACTATTGCATTGAATTTATTTCGAGTCATCGATTAATTATAAAAAGTTAAAATTATTCTTAACATTCTAAAACCTGAATCCGTACGCCCAATACTATCTTCTTCCCATTCTTTTTCAATCAAAACATCGCGAATAAGGAGCTTACGACAAGAGACAAATTAACGAACAGACTCCAGGTAAACTTTACAGCCTTGTTGCAATAGGATTCATTGCAGTAACAGTCTTCAGTATACTTACCATGATCTTGATGATTTTTTTTGCAGCCCATTCCAGGAGCATTTGGTGCACAATAACGGTGAAGATATACAAGTTCATCTGGATACAATTAAAGGTAATTATGTGCCTAAAGATACCATGAAAGAATGTGAACAATTTTGAACATATTTTTATGAGAGCCAAGATAAGTTGAGATTACACCAACACTTTCCGTGTATTTTACCTATTTTCTTTTTCGTAATCTATCATCGCCGTATTCGTTATCGTCGTTACCATCATCGCACAGCTATCACCACCACCACCACCACCACCACCACCACCACCACCACCACCACCATCATCATCATCATCATCATCATCATCATTCATCATCATCATCATCATATCATCATCATCATCATCATCATCATCATCATCATCATCTGATCCTCATCATCATCATCATCATCATCATCATCATCATCATCATCATCATCATCATCATCATCATCATCATCATCATCCTCATCATCCTCATCATCATCATCATCATTCATCATCATCATCATCATCATCATCGTCATCATCATAACCACCAATTACTTACCATCCTCATATTCCTCGTGCTTAGCACAAATGCTACTATAACAGGTGACTGTCAAAACAGAGTTAGGCATTTTGCACAAAAATTTCGATCCCCTTACAGAAATGCACGAAAAGCAATCGAGTTTCTTGACAGCACCTGTTACCGGGATGCAAACCACTGACAAGATGAGGATCCTCGATGATACAGAGAACATGTTTTGTGATATCTTCTTTATGCGCGCTATCACTTTGTTAAAGTTCTAATATTTTAAATTCACTATTATATTGCAGTACTCGATGCTGAATAGTATGTTTTTATGTTTGAGTGAATTTATTAAGCGTTTAATAAGTTAATTAAAACTATTTTAAAGGTACATTTAACTGGATAATATTGAAGGATCAGATTAAAATATCAAGATATTGGCTTTTATACCTTCCTAATTTCTCATGAATAAATACATGCGCTCATTATCAAGCTCTGATTGGACCACGTCATCGGCCTGTTGTAAATGACTCCCCACTCATTTTTGGAGTGGGTTAAGAGACACCCCCAGCCTTTTCAATCCTTGAGATCCCAATCTTTGTAAAGGCACAGTAAAATATTTAAATATCAATATTTCAAATATTGATGACATTATGTTAAGTGAGGCGGAGAGAAAGAATTATGTTAATTACATGAGTTTTATTAGAAGAAGAAAGTTGTCTGTAAATACATATTCAGTAAAAGAATTTAATCTAATGTAATGTAAAATTATTTATGCTCTATTTTATAGTTACGGTTTACAGTCATAAGTCGGGTACAATTTTATGTTTCGTTTACGGCAAATTTCGACTTTCGTTTACGGTTCCATTCAAAAAAGTCACTTTCGGTCGGTCTCCAATTTTAAGTACTGTTATTGTTTAGACTTTAATTGTTTTTTATAATTTTAATTATTTTACATTTGTTGTAATCTATTTTTGTTTACAATGCTTTGCATTGAGCGCTGTTTTTCTGGGTTTTGGTAGTTGTCGAATGTAATTACGTTTAGAGATTAAACTAACAATTACAACCAACGACATCATCAGCATTACAAACGAATTTTATTGAATTTATTTCTAGCAATCGTGTCAATTAACTATGCAAAAAATTGAAATTTTTCTTAACATTGCAATAAACTGAATCCGAAAGTCCAATGCTATCTTCCTCCCTTTTTTCCGATCAAAACATCGCCAATAAGGAGCTTACGACAAAAGACAAATTAACGAACAGACTCCAGGTGAACTTTTCAGCCTCGTTGCAATATTTACCTTCACAGTAGCAGTATTCAGTATAAGAACGACTATCATTTCCTTTTGTTTTATTGCATCCAATTTCATAATCGCTGTATGCACAAAACCGACGAAGCTCTACCAGTTTACCTGGATTCGATTAAAAGTAATTAACAGATTAAAGGTGCCAGGATAGAATTTGAAAATGGCATTCAGAGCATGCGTGTTCCTCATTTGTTATTACAAATAATAGTACCTCATTACACCAAGGTTATCTAAACATTAATACATCATTTTTTAAAAATATCTTAACCACAATTTCTACCAAGCGTTGATTGTTATGATTGATAACTTTTCAATAAATAATGTCATTGCCCTCACTTACTGATTAAACTCCAGATAGTGACGTCAGATAATATTTTTAATGCAATTACTTTGAACATATTGTACATTTAATTAATGCAATATTGGCATCTTATTATTATTGTCATGACCTCTCAGGTCATGCTATGTAATGTCATTCGTATTGACATCATTCGTTATTTTCTTCGCCATAGGCGTCACCTTCATCAATCTACGATCTCTAGCATCACCATCAATCACTTACCTTTTTTATAAACCACTTTTTTACCGCAAGCGGTAGACATGCAGGAGACGGACAAAGTAATGCTCTGAATATTACAATAATTAGTCGGTTCGCCACGAGAACTGCAATCGTGGCAGTAGTTCTCGTCACCTGTTGCCTGGATGCAAACCACTGACAAGATGAGGATCACCGATGATACAGAGAACATGTTTAGCGGTGTCTTTTTCTTTTGCACACCCTCACTTTGTGAAGTTCTAATATTTTAAATTAAATATTATATTGTAGTACTCGATGCTCGAAAGTATATTTTTATATTTGAGCTGAATAATTTAACGTTAAAAAATAATTAAAGCTATATCTAAAGTGAATATATAGCTGCAAGGGATTGTGGATCAACTTAATTCCTTTTATAAATACCTTCCTAATTTCTTATCGGCAAATACACAAGCTCATTTGAAAGCTCTGATTGGACCACGCCTGTTGTAACTGCCTCCCTACTCATTTGAAGGTCAGAAAGGGTTAAACACCCAGCCTTGGAATCTTTGGAAAAATGCTCAAAAACTTTTAAATGATAAAATGGCAATATTCTATTGAAATGATGTAAGGACAGTGCCAAAACTTAATATTTTAATTCGCTGTAATCTATTTTTTTGTATCATACTTAGTTTTGAACTCATTACGAGTTTGTACGGATTTTGATAGTTGTCCAATATGGGTACATTTTGAGATTACGCAACACAACATCAACAACTTAATCAAAATGAAAAGCAATTCTGTTGAATTTATTTCTAGCCATCGATTAAACATGAAAAGTTTAAATTATTCATAACATTGTAACAAACTGAATCCGAAAGTCGAATGCTATCTTCTTTCTTTTTTCCAATCAAAACATCGCCAATAAGGAGCTTACGACAAGAGACAAATTAACGAACAGACTCCAGGTGAACTTTTCAGCCTTGTTGCAATATTGACCTTCACAGTAGCAGTATTCAGTATAAGAACGACTATCATTTCCTTTTGTTTTATTGCATCCAATTTCATAATCGCTGTATGCACAAAACCGACGAAGCTCTACCAGTTTACCTGGATTCGATTAAAGGTAATTAACAGATTAAAGGTGCCAGGATAGAATTTGAAAATGGCATTCAGAGCATTCGTGTTCCTCATTCCTCATTTGTGCAGGTTAGCCAAATGGGTTACGTGCCTGCATACGGCGGTAATGGCAACAGTCGTAATGTGTCGTGTTCGAAACCCAGCCTGCACTGATGCCAGCGCCCTTGGGAAGGAGCGCTATATAAATGGTTACAAGAAGCGCCTCTGAAGCTATGCATATGGCGCTATGAAGTTACAATATTACAATTTGTTATGAAAATTGACTAAGAGAATATTTAGGGCGAATCTGAATAAGCTGAGTTAATAGTAATATTTTCCATTTCCTAATATATTTTCCATATATTACATGTTATACTTATTATACACACCGAGGTTATCTAAACATTAATACATCATTTTTTTTAAAATATCTTAATTACAATTTCTACCAAGCGTTGCTTATTATGATTGATAACTGTTCAATAAATAATGTCATTGCCCTCACTTACTGATTAAACTCCAGATAGTGACGTCAGATAATATTTTTAATGCAATTACTTTGAACATATTGTACATTTAATTAATACAATATTCGCATTTTATTATTATTGTCATGACTTCTCAAGTCATGCTATGTAATGTCATTCGTATTGACATCATTCGTTATTTTCTTCGCCATAGGCGTCACCTTCATCAATCTACGACCTCTAGCACCATCATCAATCACTTACCTTTTTTATATACCACTTTTTTACCGCAAGCAGTAGATTGACAGGTGACAAAAATAAGGCTCGGACCTTTACAATAACTGGTCGGTTCTCCACGAGAACTGCAATCGTGGCAGTAGATCTCGTCACCTGTTACCTGGATACAAACCACTGACAAGATGAGGATCATCGATGATACAGAGAACATGTTTAGCGGTGTCTTCTTTTGGCGCACCCTTACTTGGTAAAGTTATAATAATTTAAATTCAATATTATATTGTAGGGCTCGATGCTCGAAAGTATGTTTTTATGTTTGAGTTGAATAATTTAGCGTTGAAAAACTAAAGTTATATCTAAAGTGAATATATAGCTGCAAGTAATTGTGGATCAACTTAATTGCTTTTATAAATACCTTCCTAATTTCTTATCGGCAAATACACAAGCTCATTTGAAAGCTCTGATTGGACCACGTCATCGGCCTGTTGTAACTGCCTCCCCACTCATTTGGAGGTGGGAAAGGGTTAAACACCCAGCCTTGACTCCAATCTTTGGAAAAAACGATTAAAAATTTTTAAATGATAAAATGGCAATATTCCATTGAAATGATGTAAGGACAGTGCCATCGTCAACACAAACCAAAACTTAATATTTTACATTCGTTGTAATCTATTTTTTGTTCATACTTAGATTTGAAGATCATTACGAGTTTGTACGGATTTTGATAGTTGTCGAATATGGGTACATTTTGAGATTACGTAACACTACATCAACAACATTTTCAAAATGAAAAGCAATTCTGTTGAATTTATTTCTAGCCATAAATTATTCATAACATGGTAACAATCTGAATCTGAAACTCCAACACTATCGTCTTCCTTTTTTCCAATCAAAACATCGCCAATAAGGCGCTTACGACAAGAGACAAATTAACGAACAGATTCCAGGTAAACGTTTCAGCCTTGTTGCAATAGGAACCTTCGCAATAGCAGTGTTCAATATAATAATCGCTTGCAGTTACATTTGATTTGAAGCATCCAATTTCATCGTCATCGGTTGCACAATAACGACGAAGTCTTGCTTGAAAACCTGGATACGATTAAAGGTAATTAAGAAGTTAAAGAGGTCAAGTGGGAATATGAAAATGGATTGCACTTTACTCATCTGGTATAAAGTTGAGCGAAAGAA
Organism: Whitmania pigra; assembly: GCA_021613335.1. Classification (NCBI taxonomy): domain Eukaryota; kingdom Metazoa; phylum Annelida; class Clitellata; order Hirudinida; family Haemopidae; genus Whitmania; species Whitmania pigra. The sequence goes on along the minus strand of JAJTWR010000275.1, from coordinate 390,550 downwards.
TATTTAAGGGTGTCATGATAAGTTGGGATAACACTAATATTGAGATAATACTAATTTCCGAAAGACCATATATTCTATTCCATACTTTCTATACAAACGGAGGTCATCTGAATATTCAAAATATTTTTATATATGTTATTCTCAAACTTCTCACAATCATTATTTATTATGATTGATAACTTTTCATTAATTGATGTTTTTGTCAATTATTTACTGATTAAATTTAAGATAGAAATGTCAGATTTTATGGTGTTTATTTTGAATGCAGTTTCGTTCATTGTTTAATCAATTACTTAATTATTTATTTATTTATTTATTTATTTGTTCCCTGACAATCATCGTAGGCATTTCATCACGATTCATGACAATGTCTTTCGCCTTACAAATTCGCTGCTTATTGTTGATTGTCATGACTATCCAACTCATGGCATGTCTTTCGTATTAACTCTTTTCTTCTACGTAATAATCGTCATCGTAGTCACCATCATCAATCCACCACCATCATCATCATCATCATCATCATCATCATCATCATCATCCATCATCATCATCATCATCATCATCAATCATCATCATCATCATCATCATCATCCTCATCATCATCATCCATCATCATCATCATCATCATCATCATTCATCATCATCATCATCATCATCATCATCCATCATCATCATCATCATCATCATCATTCATCATCATCATCATCATCATCATCATCATCATCATCATCATCATCATCATCATCATCCATCATCATCATCATCATCACCACCACCATCACCACCACCATCATCATCATCACCACCGATTACTTACCGAATTCAATTACCACTCTCTTACCACAAACGTCAGATTGACAGTAGTTATATAAAAAAAAGCCCGGAGTGTTGCAATAACTGTTCCTTTTATTCCTAGAACTGCATTGGTAGCAGTAATTCGACTCGTCTTCACCTGTTACCAGGATGCAAACTATTGACAAGATGAGGATCATGGATGATGCAGAAAACATGTTTAGTTGTGTCTTCTTTAGGCGCATTCTCACTTGAGATGGTATGTCCAAATGTTTTAAATTCAATATTGTCAATAAAGTGCTTTAAGTATCTTATATTCTAGTGTATATTCTAGAGTATGTTATTATGTTTTAATTAAATTATTAAAAGTTAAAAAGTTAATTAAAACAAAATTAAAAGTAAATTTAACTTTAAGAGATTGCAGGATCAACTTATTTACTTTTATACCTTCCTAATTTATCATGAACAAATACATGATCTCAACTGAAAGCTCTGATTGGACCTGTCATCGGCGTGCTGCAAGTGACTGCCCACTCATTTGGGGCGGGGGAATGGTCAAGTCCCTAGCCTTAACCCCAATCTTTGGAAAGACTCATTAAAATTTTTAAAAAGTAAAATGACAACATCACAATTTGATGACTACATAAGCCGTCATTTTGTTAATAATTTCAAAGGACCAATCCCAACGTCAGCACTAAGCAAAACAAGGTCAAGTCAAGTTTTGTCAGCCAATCAGAGCAAGGCATTGGCGCGTTTTAAAAACAGTCTTTCCGGTGATGGGGTTGAAGTAAGTGAACATGATATCGTGGTTTAAAGGTTGGAGAATCGAATCATCTTCTGAGAATTGTACTTTTATTGTAATTGTATTGTTATTGTTTAATATCTTTAATTTAATATTGTATAATATGTTTATTTTTAATATCTTGCATTCGTTGTAATCTATCTTGTTTTGATTATTTGGGTTTTAATAGTTGTCGAGTCTAGGTACAACTTTTATCAACAGCATCAAAAAACAGCATGAAAAACAATTTTATTTATTTGAATTTATTTCTAGCCACATCGATTAAACATTTTGGAACAAATTGAAATTATTTTTGACATTGCAATAACTAATTCCGAATGTCCAATGCTATCTTCTTCCTTTTTTTTTTCCAATCAAAACATCGCGAATAACGAGCTTACGACAAGAGACAAATTAACGAACAGACTCCAGGTAAACTTTACAGCCTTGTTGCAATAGGAACTGTCGCAGTAACATGATTCAGTGTAAGTGTCACTTGACTTTCCGACGTCCCTACGGCATCCAAGTGCATAATAATCGCTTGAACAGCGACGGCGAAGGTATACCTGTACACCTGGATGCGATTAAAGGTAATTGATAGTTTAAAGATGTCAGGAGAGGATATGAAAATATGAAAATGGTATTCAGAGCAAGCGTGTTTTTCATTTGGTTGAAGTTGAACATGACAGTATTTTCGCGCTGATCAAATAATAAGTTCAAATAATTTAGTCGAGATAACCGATCGAACCTGGGATCGAAATAACCGAAAATCATCATGGCGGATGTGTATTAACATGTCCTTGAAGTTTCTGTATGTACATATCGTGCGTGAATAAATGAGAATGGACATGGAATTTCATACTGTTTCTCTATTGACTGGTTCCTCCGAATTTCTCTTAATAACTACAGATATTTTTAAAACTAAAAATAATATAAAGAGCGAACTGGGTTCGTTAAGATAAAAGATTGGACATGACCATGAATAAGACAATGCCGGGACAAAGAGGGAGTTTGGCGGTTCCGCTTCACCAACTTTGAGGTCGAGATAATCGGGTTCCGCTGTACTAATAATTTCCTGTTGCTTATACTTGTATTCCATTCCATACTAAACATACTAAATTTATATACTAAACGAGATGGTCTGAACAATAATACATCTTTTTTTTTAATAATTATTTATCTTTTTTGTTTGTTTATCTATAACTTGTCGCAAGCGTTATTTATTAAGATTGATAACTTGTCAATAAATGAACTTGTCGTCCTCATTTACTAATTAAATTCCAGATAGAGACGTCAGATAACATTATCATGGCATTTAATTAATTAATAATCATCATCATCATCATCCTCATCGTCATTGTCATCATCATCATGACCATATTTATCATCATCATCATCATCATTACCACCGATTACTTACCATTCTCGTATTCCACAACCTTACTGCACAGGTTAGACGCACAGGAGGATGAGAAAATGAAGGTCGGTTTGTCACAAAAACTACTTTCTCCCTTCTTGGTACTGCATCGATAGCAAAAGACTTGCATTTCAACTCTTACCAGGATGCAAGCCATTGACGAGATGAGGATCATCGATGATACAGAGATCATATTTACTGGTGTCTTCTTTTTTGCACACCCTCACTCGGTAGAGTTTTAATGTTTTACATTCAATCAATATTATATTGTATTACTCTATTATGCTTCAAAGTAGTTGAATTATTAAGTGAATAATTAATTGTTACTGTTATTTATTAAGAGTCCAAACAGTTAATTAAAACAATATCGAAAGTAAATAAGTAACTGCACGAGATTGTAGGATCAACTTAATTACTTTTATAAATAACTTCCTAATCATGAACAAACATGTGCGCTCATTCGAAAGCTCTCATTGGACCACGATATCGGCGTGTTGTAACTGACTCCCCATTCATTTGGGGCGGGGGAAAGGGTCAAATCCTCAGCCCAGCCTTGACCCCAATCTTTGTAAAGACGCATTAAAATTTTTAAAAGATAAAATGACAATATCACAATTTAATGACCACATGTGTCGTCATTTTGTTAATAATTTCAAAGGACCAATCCCATAGTCAGCACGAAGCAAAACAAGGTCAGGTCAAGTTTCGTCGACCAATCAGATTCATTGCAGTAACTGGTTTCACATGCACAGATTTCTTCGTAGGTTGTGACGTCAACAGGTACGTATTCGCAAGTATACGTTTGGTCTGATGAGTATTGGTGACAGGTCCTCTTTACGTATATGACGCTACCTGATTTGAATATTAATTAATAAAAGTAAATCAAGATCACACGCATTTAATTTAATTTAATTTTATATCAAAAACCGATTTATTTTTAACTTCTCATAACCTTTACAAATGTGTTTGAAGACGTCTGGTGGGAAATAAGGAGTTTTCACCTTGTGCGTGTTATAGTCACATGCGTGTTGTAGGCATGCATGAAAAACATAATGCACATCAGCACATAATGACGATATGTAACTTAATTATAATTAAGCACAACTTTTCAAATGAGACGCATGTACAAAAAGATAAAACTCATTGAAGATGGCACGAGAAAAAGTGAAACGATGATAGACGACGGTACCGTTGGTCATCCTAGTGGTCTTGGTGCAGTAGCCCCCCGTACAATCGACCTCGTATTTTATGTCCTCGGAGTTGATGTGGTCACAGTCTGGTAGGTTTCCGTTCGTGGATTCGCACTGGAAGCAGAAGTTGGTGCAGCTTCCAGGACGATGGAAAATCATTCCGACGATCAGAAGAAGAATTTTAATGTTTTCCATTATTTTCGATTTGAATCGAATCTTTGAAAATCTTTTCTTTTTTAGATTTCAGATTTTTTAGGTCAATAAATCGATTTCAGATTGTTTTATAGTTGTAATAATATTTCAAAGAGCGACGCTTTCTCTTTTAAACGTTCATCAACTATGATACTTTGTCTACTTGGACGAGGATGAAATGCGAGAGTTTAATTTTTAATGACTCAAAGTAACCCTCGACATGTAAGCCAGAGTAAAACTTCTCAAATATCCGTGCAACAAGGTACTGAACCTGAAATTATAAAATACGACTCGAGGATGTTGTTGAAAGTTAACTTCAACGAGAATTTTAACGAGAGTCATCGATCATGTCAATTCACGAACATTCCGTTACACTCATTCATATCCTAGCTGATCGTCATTCGATCTATTGTATTCTATTGTGAGCCACAACAGGTAAGTAAGAGTACAGACTTCACATAGGTCGTTAGAAATTATGATTGATTTACTTTTACGTCAGTATTCTTGCTTGTCACAAGTTTTTAAACTTGCTAGAATGGATTTTTAAGTTTGTAAAGTGTATTTTTGAAGTTTTGGTATTAGTTTAATTTTTAAGTTTAAAATTTTATTTAATAAATAAATGGAGAACGTAATTAAACAAATAAATAAAAACAAATCGTAAAAGTTTTATATATAATTTATTTATTCCAAGGAAATTGTTGATAGTGATGAAATTGAAGCATTACAACATCAAAAAAATAAAACTTTAAAATCTACTGAATATTCATGAATTTATTTCGAACATTCACATTTGTATTTATAATTACATTTCCATTTATATTATCATCATCATTATTATTATTATTTACATTTATATTTATTAAGAATGATTTTTTCGATAGAAAATCATTTAAAATCATATCGAATCATCTCCAACTGACAACATAAGTACTTACGATAACAGTGTACTTATGACAACATAAGTAATACGACCACAAAAAACATGTTCGATATTTTGAAGACCAACATTTCAGAATTATTGCAGTAACTAGTGTCACAAGAACAGTCAATTTCCAGGTAGTCATTCGGGTTGGTCGTGGAGCAACTGAAATCCTCGACTGGGTCCCCCTGGACGCACCCGCGGAGGGTGTAAAAGGTGCTGCCTGGAAAATCGAGAGAATTTTGAGATTGTTGAGATTCCTTGTGTTGAATTAAAGCTTTAAACTTTAATATTGCATTGCATTGTTCTGCTTTGTATTGTATAATATTGAAATAACCCGGGGGTCCGCAAATAAGTAAGTTAACTAATAAGTTTATTAGAGCAGGTATTCAGTTAACGGAACTGAATAATAGAAGTTAAGCGTTTAAGGAATTGAGGTACTTAAGGATGCAAATGGTTATTTGGGCTTCTAAGTTGTCTTGATTCTCGTTGTTTGTCAGATGATTATCGAGAATCCTTTTCTGTAGCAAAAATAGATCTCACGTGCCCGGAAAAGATGCCAAATATAATTAAGTACAAATTTAATTATATTAGCAATATAAACTTAATTAATTTCCAAAAATCTAAGTTTACAACATTACACCCTCCTTAAATCTGTTCGTCCCGAACAGACTGCTGCTCCCCGTGGTACTTCGCCAGTTGGCGAATGTGTGCCACCTTCATTTTTACTCTCGGGACACAATCTCTAACATGGTGCCCATGCATCACCATTGTTTCAATGCGAGCCCTTCCTCTTCTCGTATCTCTACTAAAACGCTTGCTGAAAAAGATCAGCAAAACAACCAACAGCACTAAATGCTCGCCTCGTATCTCCGACGACTTCCGAAGGTCAGAAAGCCCGCCCTGGCTGAGAACTCCACAAATGAACTCCTCAGACATTGATCCAACCTTATCAACCACGTACTCACGACCGCCGAGTACCTCACCGTCAACATCTCCCCTCTCAGTTACAATGACATCCGCAGCTCCAACCTCCACGATATCCACAGCTGAATCGAATTCGGAAACTCCCAACCCCAGTTCCTCCACTGATTCCTCAACTCGAGGAGGCTCCACTCTGGTCTCTCCCAAAGTCCCCCCTTCAATTATTTCTTCGGTTCTCTCCACAACCGATACCAACGAGGCAATCGTGCACGGAATTGGCTCATCGGGCGCGACTTCTCTGGAGTTTGCGAAACTTTCCCTCAGCTCACCTTTGTCCTCATTCTCAACATTTATTGGGAGCTCCACTATTGGACTGTCCCCGTCAACTACCAAACTGGCCTCACTCACCTCAGCAAAGGTCTCCTCAGCACCGTTCTCCTCACCCAGCTCTTCCCTCAGCTCCATTCCCGATTCCTCACTCCATGGAAGAAACACTTCGCTTTCCAAAGTTCTTCCATCTACAATTTTCTCGGTCTCCTTCTCAACCGAAACCAGTGTGGCAATCGGGTACACTGCTGAGGCCCCAGCTGGCATGATGTTTATGGTGCTTGATGGAGTCTCCTCCGGTTGGTAGCTAGTAGAGGCCTTGTTGGAGAAAACCTCAGTTACTTTTTCCATCTTTTCTTCAAAGCTTTGCATCATTTTATTTATATTTCCCATCGCCCATTTCAGACCCGGATCAACAAACATATAAGCTTCTGGATCCTCACCCTGGTCTACTATCCACGACAGCAGGCGATCCTGCAATTCTTCCCTGGAGCCTTTCGAATCCATTTGCCTCAACTTAAGCTCACGTCTCATTCCAGCAAAAGTTAAATCTTCTAAGACCTTGCTCATGACTTACTTTTTGGGATCCCACTCCTGACACCAATGAAATAACCCGGGGGTCCGCAAATAAGTAAGTTAACTAATAAGTTTATTAGAGCAGGTATTCAGTTAACGGAACTGAATAATAGAAGTTAAGCGTTTAAGGAATTGAGGTACTTAAGGATGCAAATGGTTATTTGGGCTTCTAAGTTGTCTTGATTCTCGTTGTTTGTCAGATGATTATCGAGAATCCTTTTCTGTAGCAAAAATAGATCTCACGTGCCCGGAAAAGATGCCAAATATAATTAAGTACAAATTTAATTATATTAGCAATATAAACTTAATTAATTTCCAAAAATCTAAGTTTACAACAATATTGTAATATATTGTATTGCATTTTATTGTATTCTATAGTATTGCGTTGTATTGTATTTTATAACTGTATTGTATTGTTTAATATTGTGATAAATTGCATTGCATTGTATTGTATTCTATAGCATAGAGTTGTATTGTATTGTATTTTATTGCTTTTTATTGCATGTATTTAATGGTATTAAAGTGCATGATATTAAGTATATATTATTAATATAGGGTATAATATATATATATATATATAATATTAAGCATTGGTGCCATGAAGAAAACAGTGTCGTAAAATTTTTGGGAACATGACAAAATAGCTTAGCGTTTGAGTTCAGAAACATTGTAAGAATTAATTTTGAAATTATCACTATATTTATTATCGTAGCACGATACTGAATGAGGTTCGCAAACAATATTTGCGAGTTTGGATCTTGTTTCGTAATCGGTCGTATCACACGCAGACCGGTTCAAACCTGAATTCAATGTATTGCTACGCTATTATTATTATTATTATTATTATTATTATTATTATTATTATTATTATTATTATTATTATTATTATTATTATTATTATTATTATTATTATTATTATTATTATTATTATTATATTATTATTATTATTATTATTATTATTATTATTATTATTATTATTATTATTATTATTATTATTATTATTATTATTATTATTAATTATTATTATTTATTATTATTATTATTATTATTATTATTATTATTATTATTATTATTATTATTATTATTATTATTATTATTATTATTATTATTATTATTATTATTATTATTATTATTATTATTATTATTATTATTATTATTATTATTATTACTATTATTATTATTATTATTACTATTATTATTATTATTATTATTATTATCATTATTATTATTATCATTATCATTATTATTATTATCATTATCATTATTATTATTATTATTATTATTATTATTATTATTATTATTATTATATTTCTAACTAAAATTTTACTTAGACAAACTAGAATGAATAAGATGTTTGTCCTTCAAGCATAAACCTCATCGCGTCACCCGGTACCATTGAATTAGCGCTACGTGGCGCCAGCAACACATTTATTTCTCTCCCTTGATAGGTCATAAAAAGTTTATACTAACAATAATCATGGCAATGAATTTATCGTGTCCTACAGAGTTGATAAACTGTTGGATGTACCACATGAGGTTGTATTATTGTCATTGTCTTGGTTTGTTTACGCTAAGCAGCCTTATTGTGTAGGCGCGTGTGCAGTAAATTGATACGTTCTAGGATTAGTAGGTTTGATGTTTGATGTTTGATGATTTCTTCTAGTTATTTGTTGCAAGTTTTTTGACGTAATTGTTAGATTGATTTTAATTGAATTGACGATTATTGCGTGATAGCTAATTTAATTAATTAATTAACTTTAATAACTTTTATAGACAAACAATTAGAAAGCAAATGGTCATAATTAATAATAATAATAATAATAAGACGAAGAAGAAGAATCTAATAATAAATTTAATAATAAATATTGATAATAATATTATTAATAATAATAATAATATAATAATAATAATAATAATAATAATAATAATAATAATAATAATAATAATAATAATAATAATAATAATAATAATAATAATAATAATAATAATAATAATAATAATAATAATAATAATAATAATAATAATAATAATAATAATAATAAATAATAATAATAATAATAATAGAAATTCAATACTAACAATAATAATTAATAATGTAATTCTTTAATTATTTGGAATTCCAATTGAAAGATCTTGTTGGCCAAATAATAATTTCGGGTAAATAAATTCTGATTTTCGTTTCATAACTTCATCGCCCAAGAAATCAGTTTAAAAAAGTTTAAAAATTTAAAAAGTTTAATTTAACCATCTGGTTTAAACATTGTTTTGAACATTGGTAATAATACAATGTCTCTCGACAATGGCCATTTATTCTGCTTCATTATTGTCGACCATTATTTATTCATAGTTTATTATTATTACAAATAATAATATAATAATATTGTAACAACACATAATTAATTTGATTGCATTGCAATGTAATAATATTATGATATACTATATAATAAACAAAGATTATTATTATATATTATACATTATCTATTATATTATCATATTACATAATAACCAAACATTATCTATTATATATCATATCATATCATATCATATCATATCATATCACATCACATCACATCACATCACATCACATCACATCACATCACATCACATCACATCACATCACATCACATCACATCACATCACATCACATCACATCACATCACATCATATCATATCATATCATATCATATCATATCATATCATATCATATCATATCAATCATATCATATCATATCATATCATATCATATCATAGCATATCATAGTATTATACATTATCATGCATCAGCTTCTCCTACCATCTCTCGACCGGGTCAGCTTAGTGCAGTATCCACCTGTACATTCGACCTGATACGTCACGGCGTCAGTGACGATGTTGTCACAGTCTGGCAAGGAGTTGTTGGCTGACTCACAACTGAAACAATAGTTGTCCGAAACAGCAGAAATACAAGTCGAGAACGTCAAGGCGATGATGATAATGATGATGGCTTCATAGCCGATACTGCTGGTTAGGGTGAAGGCGTTACGAGCCATGTTTGAAATACTTCAGTCAGTAGTCAGTAGTTGAACTGCTGTAATAGTTTTCTTATTTTATTGTATTTTAAAGATAAATATTTTATTTTACTTAATCGCTTGAAAGTTAAGCAAATTTCTTAAATGATTTAACCTCTCGAAATATTTTTCCGGCAACTAACTATGTAGAAAGTATCAGGTGTATATATATCAGGTAACAAGTAGCAAGTAAGTATAATTTAACTCAAGTATCGACTCAACTCGAAGCAAAACAGCTAACGATGATTATTATTATCATCCTAGGAGCGGCTATTTGAGCTCGTAATGGGCCTTGTTTTAGCTGATTGCTTACAACGGCTCGGCCGCGTGAGATCGTGCCAGTATCTTCATTCAATCGTCGATCAATGATCAGTGTCAAAGTTTGACATGATTGCGATCTTATAGCCGCTCGTAACCGGTCGTACTTAGCACTTTGGACACTCAGACATTGGGCTTGTTATCGTCTGGGTTTTTAGGAGGTTGTTGGAAAACCGAATCATACTGGCTGGTGTTCGAAACTCGGCTCTGAAAAGTACTAATGGAGAAGGTGGAGAATGAGGGTCGATTTGTACGTGGGTCAATTGAAATATTTCACCCGTCAGTATAATTGGTTGTGATAAATTAGTTGTGATAGATTAGTTATAATAAATTAGTTGTAATAAATTAGTTATGATAAAAGGCTAGGAACGTTGGAGCACCGTTTGAGAGAGAAATTGTTACCCTTCTTTCTTTGTGTGTGTGTGTGTGTAACGAATTCAGCTTATGAATAATGAATAATTGTCTGCTCTCACGAATAACCAATTACGTCAGTGTTATTGTTATTAAAATCAGACAACCAATTGGCTCGACGTAACGGCTAATGTATCTAAATATTATAATTAAATAACATGCACGGGTTATCTGGGACCGTTAATTTTGACCAAAATCATCTTCAGACATTTGCAATCATTTTCAGACATTTGCAATCAGAATGAGGACTCAGAACAACTGGAACACAATAAGAAAGGAGAAACTGAAATGTCATGACAAGAGTCACGTCATGACAGAATGACAACTCAAATTCATCGACGTCACGGTTGAACAAAGTACTCCGTCGTAAACGAGGCTACGCTTCTGGTTAAGTGACTTCAGTCACGGTGTTCTAGTCGAAGTTCTAGTTGACTGCATTCTTGAGCTCTTCGTAATGGTTGTCACAGACCCATCTTATTTCTCTCTCGATGTACACAGGCCTGAGAGAGCCGAATCTGCCGGAGCTGTTGTCGATTCTCAAGAACTTGGCAAGTTGTGACCTGTTGGCCGTGCTGGCGGTCTGGAATATGGAGTGGGCGTTCAGCGGGTTGTTCACCTGGAAAATTGAATAGGATGCTCAGTGGTGGAGTTGTGTTTACATCCACGTGACATAAATAGCGTGACATAGACAGAATGACATAAGTCAATGTGACATAAACAGAATGGCATAAGTCAGTGTGACATAAGTCAGTGTGACATAAACAATGTGATACGTAGTGTGACACATTTAGCATGACATAAACGATTCCCAATCTCCTGCCAGTGATCAATGATCCACAAGAGACGAATACTCAACCCAATAATGTTCCAGATGGAAAATTTAAACAAATTAAAAGTAATTTTTAATCTCCTCCACAGTTATATTAGAGTTAATTCGATAAATCGATAATAGAAATGACGTCGTTGCAAATTATGTGGTGAAAACATAATTTCTGAACTATAATAATAATAATAATAATTATAACAAATTATTTATTACATTAGCATTCATTGATATTCATAATCAAATATTTTTTAATATAATATAATTTTCATTTTTTTAAATTAATTTATTCTATTCTTTTATATTTAAGTTTTATTATAATAATACATTATTCTTAATATAATTTATAATTAATAATCACAATAAATAATGTTTTTAATAAATTGTTCATTATTATAATTTACAATTAACATTAATCAGACTGTAGAGTAGGTACTACCGAATCCAGCTGCCTGACCTTAAAGTACAAATCCGTCATTCCGTCGCCTGCTGCCGTCAGTACTTTAGAGAGCATGGTGATGACGCGGTCCTTGTTCTTGATGAGCCAGGCGGTTGGATCGAGGGCATGCTGGCCGTGGGACTGACCGTGGTGGTGGAACTCCCCGCACTTGAGGTAGTCATAACTGGCTATGAGGTCGGGAATGATGGGGGCCACAAGTCTGGCGTTGTTCGAGTGTTCCGGTATCCCGTGGATGACTTGAACCAGGGGCAGTGCCAGGTTGACCAGTTTGGACAACTGATCACCTGTGGACTTGGCAAACTGGAGCGATCGATTGATGCGGTATCCAACGTCGTCGGTCAGATGCCAGTAGCCGGTGTATTCGCAGAGGAAGTTCACCTCCAGCCCCTCCAGGAATCCAGTCTTAGAGGACAAGTACCAGTCTCTCGAGGTCACCATAGAACTCGGCGGAAGGATCAAGACCAGCCTGGGGTGTTCGTAGTCCGGTAAAACGGTCAGACTGGTTGTCGGAGGCACCTCGACGATTACACCACCATTTCCGCCAAAGTGGTAATCGCCGCTCACTGCTCTGCCCCAGCTTCCCAGGTTGTGCCACTTTTTGCAGATGGCTTTTCTCTTCGGTGAGATACAGTGATAGGCTATTCGACTAGGCTGGGTGTGTCTTAAAAGAACGCACTTTGGACAGAGAAGGAACAGGTCTCTGTCTTCCACGTCGTCGTTGAGGGCACCACTCCCAGTTGCTCCGGCGGTCCCCATACCTCCGTGCGACAGGCTGCCAAAACTGCCGAGACCGTCGGAACTGTATAGGATGCTAGTACTAGGACTAAGACTACTGCTAGGAGTGTGGCTGCTAGAACTGCTGGTTGCATCGCTGTAGCCTGAGGTTTCAGTTTCATCGTCAGGTACGTCGTCGAGGAAAAGTTCAAGAAAGTTGAGAACGGCTTTCATGGTGCAGCAAGGACTGGTACCTCTAACTTGAACTCTAATGCCTTCCATGCGAGAGTGGAGGGACAGATGAACTTTGTGTAGGACCTCATCTTGCTGACTTGTCTGTGGTTGGCTGTAGTCTCCTGTAGCCGTCGAGTCGACTTCTTGTCGACTGTGTCGCGCTCTGATTCGACGTCTGTAGTAGTAGCAGTCGTCACAGCCTCCTTCGTCCAAAGCCGAGAAAAAGACCATGTGATGGGACATGAAAATCGGCGATGGATCGGAGACGATCTTCAAAAATCCTCTGCCCTCCTTGTTCAGCCTCAGCATCAAGTCCGTGAAGAAGCTCGGCTTGAGACTTCTCAGGAGAAATTCACAAGTTATCTGCTTCTCTTCCCACTCCGGATTGTCCGGCCAAACGTCGTGACTTGGTGCTCCGTGCTCAAGGAGATAGGGAATCAAGAAAAATCTCGTCTGACTCTGCTGATGGAAAATGGCGTTCTGTTCGCTCGAGGAAAAGCCGTGTAGGCGATTAGTGAAGAAAATTCTATAGGGACTCGTGCTCATTGCCGCCGGGGTGGAACCAACGTCCGGCATGAGTAAGCACATCTCGAGTTTCATCATGGCCGCCAGCAGCCACCTCGTGTATCCGGTTGTAGACAAACTGAGAGAAGGAGTCTGAGAAATTCCAAGACCTTTGAAGGATTTTGAACCGAGGGATGCTTTCTTTTTCATCAGGATCTGATCGACCTCCTTGTCGGAAAGTTTCTGCATGATCTCGAGTGCAGTGCAGCTGCTCCGGTCGAGCGACTCGAGCATGTTGCCGATGCGTCCGAGAAACCATCCCACATTGCCGACTACCAGTCTGGATAGTAGCTCGTCCGATTCGCTACCAAAGTAGACGAGTTTTCCTCGCTTATGGAAGTAGGTAAGCATCTTTTGGAGTTGATTCGAGGTAACTTCGCAGGTTTTAGAAGTCGCCTTGACGTCCTCGTAGCTGAGAAAGGGTGTCGACTGGGGTCCAGAACTGCTAGAGGCCAGCCTGATGAGGAACTTGGCCCAACTCCTGGGGATCCTGTAACCTCTGCCAGATTCTGAAGAGAGCTTGACGATGGCCCTTTTCAGTTGCTCGGCAGTGTAACATTCGAAGGTCAGAAGGTTCGATGTAGACGAACTTTGACCGGAGGAGTAGCCTCTCTGTTTGGTAATCTTGTTGGCAATTTTCCTTGCGTCGACCTCGTAGTAAGCGAGCACGTGGGGAAATTTAAACCGGCTACCGAAAGGCGTCGACTCCTGCTGCTGAGGCTGCTTGGTACAAGTGTCCGTGGTGGCGTTCGACGACGTCAGAGTGGCACTGGAAGCGTTTTTGGCCTGCAAGATAGTGGCAGAAGAGGACGATGACATGGGTACTTTACCCTTGTCTTTGTGCTGCTCAGAACCGTCCACGCAGCCCAGCATACCCGCTGCGGAGCGACCCTTCGAGAACGTTCTACGGGCGGCACGGTGTTTGGTCATGCCGCTGCACAAGAGGCAAGAATGGAGTCGATTTTCACCGGCATAGCGTCTCGCGTGAAACTGCTTCCCTCTGTCGAGTATTCTCTCGACGGCAGCCCAAATCTCGTGGTATGAAGAGTTCTTGACGTGATCGGCATGGGTTCCAGCTATGATGACGGGCGTGTTCGGCGAGAGTTCGTAGAGGGCTTCGAGCCACATTTGGAGGCGACACATGTGCCTCTGATAGAGGTGCTGATGACAGCCATTGTGCGGCTGGATGGTCGATATGTCGATAGTCAGCAAGAAGACATCGACGTTGATCCTCTGACTGTATTGATCTGCCCAGCCTCTGTTCAGTTCTACGGCGCTGACGAACGTGGGACAAGCGGGTCCTTTTCCGCTCGGGCAACTACCGTCGACGCTGTGGAAGAGCAGCATGTCTGAAGTTTTGTTGGGGGTGCTGTTGTCGGCAGACGTGGAGTAATAGCTGGAAAAGATCCACGAGGACAGAGGCGTAGACGAAGATTCGTTCCTGTCTTGGTTCAAATACTCGACCAGAGTCGACTTGCCGCTCTGGGATTCTCCGACAACTCCGATGGAGATGTCGAGGACTGGCAGTCTACTGACGACTTGATCTAAGAAAGATTCAAGATCGATATGTTTCAGGAGTTGGGTTCTGTCGTTCTGTAAGTGCTTTGGTCTCAGTGTTACGTTGAAGTAGTCGAAGCGATAAAGGCGAGAGATAAGGTCGTTCAGAGAGGCTGGTATCGAAGTCAGTCGATTGTGACTTATGTCCAGAACCTGGAAGGAGAAGCTTGTGGTTTAGTGTTGGTGTTGAGGTTAAATATTGTGATTAATGAATTGAAAATGATTTATTATTAAAATTGGTAATTTGGGTCAATTTCAGACTATTAGAAAGTTTTCAAAACGTTTCAAATTGAAAATGAATTAAAGTATTTCAGTAAAAAATAAATGAATTCCTACCTGGAGCTCCTGCAAATTTACAAGCTTCTTCGGCAGATGGCTCACTCTGTTCCTGTCGCATTTGAGAACTTTCAAGTTGAACAAATTGCACACGAATGAAATGTCGTCCATTCTGTTGTTGCTGAACGAAAGCACCTGTTCGGAATGAGTGTAAAAGTGGATTTTAATTAATTTCATTCGTTAATTATTTTTTTTTTACATAAATGATTAATACTATAAAATTTCAGGTGAAAATGCCAACAAGATTTAAGTGAAATGTCGTTTATGTTAAAATAGGATAAATAGCATCTGAAATTAATGATGATGATGATGATTATTGTGAAATGATGGTGATGATGAGTATTAACTTGTTTTAAATTTGGTCAACCTTTTGTATTATATTCTTATTATGCAATTTATTTACATTCTTAATATTATTGTTATAAAATACATTTATGAGACAGTTTGAAAATTAGAAAAAATATTACAAAATGATGTATTTCCAATTTAAAAATAATCTAAATTGAATTGGAATTTTGTGAATTATATTTCAAATTTGTAGAGAAATTGCTTTTTTTTTTTAAATCTCAGTAATCTCTCGGGAATTACAAGATAAAGCTCTTAAGGAAGCGACTCAGTTTCTGCCTTCGGTGAAATGATGTTACCCTAGGCTATGCATGTGCTATATAAATGGAACCGATCCGGATCTCTGAAACGCAAAACAAGAATTAAAAATTGTCTAGTTAAAAAGATTGCAAATTAAATTAATAAAATCAATAATAAATTGTCGAACATTTTCGTTGAATAAAACCACAAATGTCTTTAAAACGAAAATCTAAAACCATCCGTCTTGTTCACCTGTAGGGAGAGTATCTTGGCCAAGGACTGAGGCAGAAACCTGAGTCTCGGCTTCTGACCGTCGCAGCAAAAGATCCTCAGTTTGACCAGTTTGCCAATGTCGTCAGGAACCTCTTCGAGATTATTTCCGTTGATCTTCAAGACTTCCAGAGAGCAGGCCATGTCGAAGATTTGCGAGGGTAGTTTTCTCAGGTGGGTGTTGGAGAGGATGAGGGTACTGAGGTGGTAGCGCCGGCCAGAGAAGGGCTCTTCTTGTGGGTCCCACTGGAGTCTACAGTCGATGACGATGAGATGGCGCAGGTACTTTGGATTTGAGGAGCGCTTGAGGAAATCAGAGAAAGGCGTGAAATTAGACTCGTCTTGGAGAAGAATGATGTCGCTGTAGTCGTTGGCTACGAACTGTTGTTGTTGTCGATGTTGAAGCTGGCTGCAGCAGCTGCAGAAACTGTGCAGCTGTCTGGAAGGAGTGGTCTGACAGTGTCTGGCTGCCTGACAGTAGTCGCTAATACTGGTCTGGTCAAAGACAGGAGGCTGGAGAGAGTCGACATAGTTGGCCAAGTTTTGACGCACCATGAGGAGGTAAGGGCGTCTCCTTTCGCCCCTTTGGGAGCTCGGGGAGCTGAGTGATGAATCGAAAGTGCTGGAGGCGTTCGAGTGGATCTTGACGTGCGGGCAGCTGTTGTTCACCGAGGCCTGACACGAGTCTAAGGTCGAGGAATACTGGTTCAAGGTAGTCGAGTCGTAGGCCTCCATGCAACAGCGCTCGATCTGAGTCACAACCGAGTCGGAAGTAGCCGTCGTACAGCAGCTGTCGATGCTGCTGACGCTGCTCGACGTTGCGTCACGCTTCCACAAGGAGACAGTGACATCGGTGACGTCAGATTCCGATCGACAGGGGAATTCCGGAAGCGAAAAACAGGGATGCGCGTGACCGTACTGATGGAGACGATGGACTGCCAGGTCGTCCATTCTCTTCGGGCTACGTGGCGCTATCTGATCAACCGTCAATCAGTCACTCATTCACTTCGTTCATTCGGTCATTCATTCATTCATTCGTTCGTTCTGTCACTCAATCAGGAGATTGATGAAAAGTTTCGTTCGATGAAAAGCTTGAAATGAATTTTCTTAAAAGAAAAAAAAACCTTTCATGGGAATGAAATGCTTTTCGGAATCTTCCATTTGCCGCGTAAATGATCTTAAAACGAAATGTCCCCGGGGATTTTGGAGATAAAGAAATTTAGAAAATCAAAATCTCATTCATTACGCATCTGGCATTCGAAACCATTTTTTGTTCTCATAATATTTTTTTTTTTATATAATCTAAATTCTGGACACGTATGCCTTGCGTGTGTGTGAAGATCTGTTTGTAATTTCAACCATCTGAACTTGGGATCAAATCCTAGCTTGGTGTAAGTTTATAGTTCACTGAGTGATTGACCGATCAGGTTGATTGAATACAACCTCAAATCTCCAAGGAAACCGAATACCTCGTTGTCATGGAAACAGTCGATGCGATACAGTGGTGGTAACCTTTTATGGAACCAATATCAAAGATGTTATTGCATCCAAGCAATGATTTAGACTCAGCATTTACAGAGCATTGAATAATAATAAATTCACTATTTTGTTCA
>JAJTWR010000275.1:360000-362500 GCA_021613335.1 Whitmania pigra | reverse complement strand
TTTTACTAAATTATTATTTATTACGCATTCTTACTAAATCCAAATTAAATAAATATTTTTTACAAAATAACTGTTTCTTAAATATTCTTATTAAATCATTATTTTTTAAATATATTCAATAAATTAATATTTAAACTAAATAATCTAATTGTAGACAAAAATAGTGACACAAGAACAGGAATTACCAGCAACAACAACAACAAAAAGAATCTCATCCTTGACAACGTGGTGATTGTCGTTGTTTTCATGAATAATTTATGTTAATTATGTTAGTTACTTAGTTAATTTATGTTAGTTATTAAATAATATAATAATATTATTATTATTATTAATAATGTCATTAATTGAGAACATTTACGTAGCGCAATGTGGACTAAATATTTATTTATAGAAAAAAATAGTGACATGTGATATTGATCTGATCATAATTATTTCAACATGACGTCATAAAGTATGGATATAATTATAAATTATAAGTAATTACATATTATGAATATTTATAAATCATAAATAATTATAAATTTTAAATTATTCATCCGTAGTCATGGAAACAGGTTACAGATACGACGGAGAATACAACGAGAATTATCAACGACACGGTTTCGGAAAAGCTTTTTTCCCTAATGGAGACAAATATGAAGGTCATGAGGACAATTGACATATATTTAATAAATTTAATAATAATAATAATAATAATAATAATATCAAAATAAAGAATGAACAATCAACAAAATTATTATCAGTTAAAGTAAGCGCTAAATAAATCCTGTGACGTCATAGCCAATCATACGCCTACCCACTCATCCACCACCCACGCAGGTCAGTACGAGAATGGAAAGCGAAACGGATTCGGGAAGTACACATTCGCCAACGAAGCCACGTACAACGGGGAGTGGAAAGATGGTAAGAAACACGGTCTTGGAGTTTTCCAGTATCCAGATGGATCGAAATATGACGGTAGTTAATTTTTTGGTCCATTCATCCATCCATCCATCCATCAATCCATCCATCAATCCATTCATTCATCCATCCATCCACCCATCCATATCATCCATCCATCCATCCATCCATCCATCCATCCATTAATCCATCCATCCATCCATCCATCAATCTATTCATTCATCCATCCATGCTCCCATCCATCCATATCATCCATCCATCAATCCATCCATCCATCCATCCATCCATCCATTCACGATGTCCATCCGTCTGTCCTTCCTTTAGTTAATGAATCATCAAATAATTAATAATGATGATGATAATAACAACAATAGTAATAATAATAAAATTGTAGAATAAATTACTCCGAACTCGAGTAAGACGTCCAAATCATTCCGCAGGCAGTTGGCTCGACGACATGAGACACGGATACGGAAAGTACTTCTACTCCAACGGCGACTACTACGAAGGTGACTGGGTCAACCACATGCGCCACGGCAAGGGCAAGTATGCCTACGCCAATTCAAACCTTCTCTTCACCGGGGTATGGTCGGAGGGCAAGAGAACCGGGGAGGGTGTGGTCACCCGAATTGGGGACGATTTTTGCGTGGATCCAGTAGTACCAGAGGTGGCAGGCTCGCAGGACAAATACGAGCCCTATTACCAGTATGGAGAGTTCCACGCAGGAGCAGATTTCAAGACCCACAAGGTCGTCTCCCAAGAGGGTGGAACGCCTCAACGGGTAGAAGGGGGCGAAATCCGAATACCCGTTGTCGAGCCGCAGCCGGAAATAATGGAGGAAAAAATAGAACCGGTACAAGCCATGACGGAGGCAACTCCGCCACCGGACATAGTGGAATCGACGCAAGGCGAATTGCCGCCTCCACCGGAGGGTGTCCCGTCGACCACGGTCGGAGAAACACCACCGGAAGAAGTGGAAAAAGTTCCGTCGGCTGCTCCGGAGATATCGACCGGGGAAGAGGGAGTTGTGGAGAAGGTTTCTGGAACGGAGGGAACCGTCCAAGTCACGGAGTCTCGCGGTCCAGTGGCCAAAGAGCCGTCGACCACGGAGGCCGCGCCCGAGGAAGCACCACCGGCCGAAGAGGGAGCACCGGCACCGGCGGTCGAAGAGGAAACGACAGTCGAAGAAGCTCCGCCACCGGAAGTAAAACAGTCAGAAGCAGCACCGGCCGCAGAAGGCGGAGAAGAGGTTGAAGAGGCGAAGCCGGCCGAAGAAACGACAGTGGAAGAATCACCGCCGACTGAGCCACCGGTCGAGGAGGCCCCGCCCGAGGTGGAACCGCCACCGGCCGAACAGACACCGACGGAACCGAACGAGGCCGGGGAACCCACACCGGCAGCCGAAAAGGTACCGTCGGCAGCCGAAGAACAGCCGCCGGCTAATCCAGAGGAGGCCTAGTGAGACCGTGGTAGGATGCACGGGTTGAAGATGGAAAAAAAAATAATAATAATATTTGCTGTTTATTTATTTATTTACTCAGGAAAATGTACGATAACGAAGTCTCCAAAGTTATTTTCAGAACTCTGGTTTAATTATTTG
>JAJTWR010000275.1:352500-357500 GCA_021613335.1 Whitmania pigra | reverse complement strand
GGACTTGATAATTATAATAATAAATTAACATTTCTTTAAAGTACGCCATCCAGAATAACTGGATGCCTATTTGATGACGACGACGACGACGACGATGACGACGATGACGATGACGATGACGATGACGACGACGATGATGATGATTATGATGATGATGAAAAATGGGGAGAGGCCCAACCTTTCAGTTGAAAAAATTCCAGTTTCTTTGGATAAATGGCGTATCAGGAGTGATTAAGAAAGACGACGCCATTAAAGTGGATGAGGATGAATGTCCTCTACGTTTTATAGGCGCATTTAATGTCATTCTGTCATGTTGTCATGCTGACACGATAAGATGTCATAGTGTGGTCATACAGTTGGTGCATTTGTCATTTTCAATTGGTCACCTCGATATTTTAAGAAATAAAATTGCTTAAATAAAGTATGACATGTCTAATCAAGTGCAAATGGTTATTCAAAATATTTGTTTAAGATTTTTATTCATTAAAAATTAAAAAAATTTAATGCTTGCCATCTCTCGAACGTAAAATAAATATTACGCGACATCTATTGAATATATAAGTTTTATTTTTTGTTTATTAATGCCATCTTTCGAATAATAAATAATTTTCAAGCGCCACCTGTTGAATAAATAAAAGTTTTATTTATTGTGCCATCTTTCGAATATAAAATAAATACCATGCGACATCTATTGAATGGATAAGTTTTGTGTTTTGTTTGTTAGTGCCACCTCTCGAACTTAAAATAAATATCTAGCGCTACCTGTGGAATGAATCGGTTTTTTTTATTTATTGTTCCATATTTGAAATGAAAGATCAATTTTCCTTAATTTATATTTAATTTCAGTGTAATTACAAATTATATGCATTCTTTAATTTTTATGTTCTTGGTTAAATAATTGTTAATTTGTAAGGCTCCTTGTGGCTTCTTTGTGCTGGGTTCATCAGCCTTCAAGTGAAAACTTGTGGAATTCGAACACATTATGTAATAATATAATATATTAATTATTTTTTGTTGTATTTCAAACAAGGTCAAAGAGCTTTTAGATTTGTTTGACCAATTACTCTTTAATAATAAAAAATCAAATGAATATTTTTATTTACTTCTCCTTATTTAATTAATCTATTAATGTATATTAAGTAATATAATATTATATATAATATATATTAATTACGTCTCACATAATTTTACTTCAGAAAAATTCCGCCATTTTGATGTTCCGGTGAAAAATGGGTTTCGATTCTTTGTTTTGAACCTTGAATAATGACCTCATTCACTCTTTTTCGCTTGACCTCGAAACAAAAGGTCATGACCCGTCCGCTCCCGTGCGATTGGTGATTCCCGCTGAGCTCAATGTTTTCATCATATCCTCGTCGTCACCATCATCCGTTTGAAGAAATTTAAGATTTTTTTGGTTAGATTTATGTCTGCCATTTGTATTGTAAGTAATTTTTAGGAATGAAGAAATAGATGGAATTAATTTTTGGCATTTTATGTTTGGAAATTATAAAAGTTTAATATGGTTTATGTCTTGCACATATACGTCAATAAATGTTGCTATGACGTCATCTCATGTGATCCATGTAATTAATTAACAATTTTAAAAACGGTTTACTAATTATTTTAATTATCGTTTTTAAATTTTTAGAAATTTATGAAGGAAATGATTAATAAAGAGGCCTCCAATTATTCCTAATTAATGGAACAATTCAAGCTCATTTTTATAATAAGAGCTAGAAATTGTATTTGACAGAAGCAAAGAACTATAATTAATCTCAGTCTAAGTAATGAAGACTAGTAATTAATACAACAACTATAATTGGAGACTCCGCATATTGCTTCATCAATCCTAGGTGAACAGGTGTACAAAGCTATACCTGTACTGACTATACAGGTGAGTAGCACCTGGAACGAATAAAATGCGGATGAGTGATTTAAGTTCTCGTCTTGTTGCGAGCGATAAACAATTGGAGAACGTCAAGCGTGGAATCAAGTGCGATGAATATTATTTTCAATGGAAAAATGTTGACAATAAAAGCAATTTGCTAAAAAAAAATAAATAAATATAATAAACTTATTCAGAAAAAAAATTGAAATAAAATGGCGTGCTAAAAACCATTATTAATTCACGACAAGGAATTCTTTTGCGTGCAGGTGCATAAATATTATTTTACCTGCACGAATTTAATTCTTTGGTTTTACTTTTGAATTTGAGATCTTTGGATTTATTTACGGACGTCAGGCAGGTGTGAAAGTTGTTATAATATATTTTTACTATTTTTATATTTACATTGTTTAAATATTAAAGATTTTAATAATAATATTGTGAAATAAAGTTTTTTTGTTAATTAATGTGACGCATTAATATTTTAATCAAATGCATTAAATTTTAAAAAGGATTTCTTTTTCAAACCAACTTAACTTGTGTTATAAATCAATATTATATAAAATAATATATAACAAAATCGCTAATAAAAAAAAAAAAAAAATAATAATAATAATAATAATAATATTAATAATAACAACCAAGCATTGTTTCAAGCAGGGCGGCAATTCCACGAAAGATCTCTTGACTGGATACTAATGAGGTTCAAGTGGAACATTTAAAAGTAAATTATGCAATTAATTTAATGAGTTCATTTAATTTAAAATAATTTTTTTTTTTGAAAATAAATTACTTATTGAAGGTAAAAATATAAAATATAAAAATATAAATTATTTATTAACAATGAATCACTTTATTGCAAGTAATATTAAATAACTTGATAATTTATTTTAAAATAATTATTGAAAGTAATTTATTGCAATAATATTGTAAATATTTATTTTAATAAAAATATTGTTTCAATAAAACAATTTCATTTTAGAATCTTGATAAAAAAAAAAGTTTCAATAATTCGAAACAATTGTTGGAATTTATGAGGCGCTCACTTTAAGAAAGAAGATGGTCGCTTCAGAAATATAGTGAAGTCTCCACATATACTGAGAGATAATGAATTATTACTAATATTATTATTAGTAGTAGTATTATCCAGCATAGTAATTGTAAATAATGATTTAATATTAACTAAGAACAAAAATAAATAATATAAAATACTTAATGTTAATAATAATAATAACAATAATAATAATTATCATTAAAATAAATATGAAGTATATACTGCTAACTCACGCACATCCACGCCCACACACGTCGACAGTATTGAGGCGGCAGAAGGGGTTCTTTGTTGATTTGAATTTAAATGGCGGACACTTCGGATGTTATTTGGAGAAATAATTTTAAACTTATTTTAATCGATAGAATTACAACATAATTTACTGCAAGTCGTATATTTTATTTTTATTTTAGATTAAATAACGATTAATTTGTAACAAATTAATTTTTAATGTTTCGGGTTTTATTGTAATTTCGTCAACAAATTGTTGAAAAATTTATGCTTTTGCGTGAAAATAATGCGAATATTTGAAGGGATTAAAATTTAAATTGTTGAAATTTTAAACTGTTGATCAGGAAACATAAAATAAATAAATTGCTGCATTATTAGGGATTTCTTTGACAAATGTCAAATTATCATTCTTGTTGGAATTAAAAGAAAATTTTAATATTTTGGAAAATAATTTTAGAATTTTTGTCGAAATATGAAAAGCAACGACTTAAAGTAGATCAAAAGTTTTAAAATATCTTTTTAATTTTCGACATGTATTTAATGAAACCAAAATAAAATTTGTTTATAAAACATTTATTATTAAATTTAAATAAAATTATTGTTACTTCTGCAATCTTCGAAATGACGTGCATGTGACAGGAATGTTAAAAAGAAATTGCTGACGTCACTTCTCGAGGAAAGAGTTTGTGTGGAGGTTTAATTTAAAAATTAGAAAAAATAAATTTTAATTCTTGAATAATTTTTGAATTAATGCCAATAAATGATTAATCTTGAGTAGTTTATTAGTAAAGTGCAATATTTAATAAGGTAATAATAAATTATTATATAAATGACTACTATAAATTATTATATTACTCGTCATCATCGTAATCATCATTATCATCGTCGTCACCTTAAGGAGCCACAAGATGTCGGATATTATGGATTGCAGGTTATTGAAGAAAAATCACGCAAATAAATATTTTTCTATTATTCTCGGATTATTAGCAATAAATTGATGACAAATATGGCTATGAATAGTGCTGCTATTAATTTAATAATAATCATATTTATATTTTATATGTTGATAATGTTTTCAAAATAAATAAATTCACATTAAATAGAATCTTAATAAATATATTCATTGTAATTAATCATTATAATTATTTTCGAAATATTATTTAAAATAATTTTTAAATAATTTATTGTGATGACCAATGTAGGTCAGTAGCATTTAATTGTTTAATTAAATTTTTATTTTATTTAATTAAAGCCATTAATTTTTATAATATTGTCAATACATAAATTATACATAAACAATCAATATTTATTACAAGATAATTATTATTTTTATCGTAACCTTCATCATATTGTTAATCGACAATGGTAAATTATAAACGTTTAACCGTTCAAATAAAAATATTTAAGAAAATATATTTAAATAAAATTAATTAAAAAAATTTATTTAAATAAAATTAATTAAAAAAATTTATTTAAATAAAATTAATTAAAAAAATTTATTTAAATAAAACTAATCAAAACTATATATCTAAATAACAAATATTTCTTATTAAATTTAAATAAAAGAAATTTTTTTCCGTGTCGCAAAATAAATTCAGAGACAACAACTCCGTTTTAGCCGTCAGCCTTAGAATCGACAAATTGACAAGACAAACACAGCTTCTCGGTCCCGAGGAGCGAGTCATGGAGGACAATTACAACATCAGCGAACCTCTCTTGGCTGGCAGTCGTGGCGGCAAAGACATCGGCGCAAAGAACAGAAAACAGTCCTCGACACGTGACCTCTTCCCGAGCGATAATAGGGAGCCGACGGAAACCTCGGTCCTTCTGGCT
>JAJTWR010000275.1:307500-337500 GCA_021613335.1 Whitmania pigra | reverse complement strand
ATTGATTCTGGTCCATTATTTATAATTCATTATTATCTCTACCTCTGACATTATCATCATCATCAACAACGTCTTCATAGTCAATATTTATCATCATCATTCTAATCATCATCATCATCGAGGCGTCGTCATCATCATCATCATCATCATCATCGTCGTCGTCGTCGTCGTCATCATCATCATCATCATCATCATCACCATCGTGAAAACAAACTTTCCATAATAACCTTTGCTTATACAGGTAGTCATATACACGTGTCCACACATAGGTGCTAATTATCGTCCAATCATGTGTCGCCACCTGATAACCTCATTATCGGCTCTGTGGCCGGTATTTATATGTTTCTTTGATTGATTAAATTTTTTATGATAATTCTTATAAAAATATTAATTTTTTTAAATAATATTTATTTTTATATTGCACTTCAGTTTTAGGATTGTAATAATTTGTAATAATTGGTAATAATTTATTATAGTATCTTATATTATAATATTTACCAATAACTTAAATAATCTTTCCACTTGAATGAATTAAATATTTTAAACTATTTATCAAATATTGATGGCGTATGTTTAAAGCTTTAAATTTTCAAAATATTAAAATTTATTAAAACTAATTCAAATTATTATAATTTATTAAAACAAATTCAAATTACTAAAATTTATGCTAAAATTTGTCATTCTGATTCTTATTATTTTTTATTCCTTAAATTTTTTTATTCTTTTTATTAATGGGGATATTATTTCAAGACGCAGATGGCGTTTGCACTGCAAGTTCATTCGTTCATTTTGTTATCCACCTATCCATCTTTGCATCTCCTGGATGAATGGGTATATAGGAGGGGGGGAAAGATAGATAAATGGGTAGGTAGGAGGGTGGAAAGATGGATGAATGTGTAGATGGATGGATGGATTGATGGATGAATGGATGAATGGATGGATGGATGGATGGATGGATGGATGAATGGATGTATGGATGGATCCATCTATTCTATCCATCGACAAAACCGTCTGCAAGAAATAGTTGCATGTTAGCGTCGTCGTAGTCGTTCTATTTTCGTCTCATTGACATCACGTGACCCTCCTCTTTGCCATATTATCGCCCGCGACGAAAATGGCGACCACGAGATTGCAGAGTGCAAAGATGGGTGGATGGGTGGCTGGCTGAAAGGAATTTGAAGCATGTTATCAGTACCAATTGTCTACCATCATCATTATCATCATTATCAAAACCATCATCATCATCATATCATCATCATCATCATCATCATCATCATCATCAAAACCATCGTCAAAGCAGCAGCGAACACATGGGCAACATTGCATATTGGAAATCCATCTAATTAATCTTCATTTAAGCCGATCATTACATGGCTGGATGGATTTTTGTTATAACTCTATTCAAGCGGTCTCTTTACTTTCATCATCGTCATCATCATCATCATCATCGTCATCATCATCATCATCATCATCATCGTCCTCGTCGTCGTCGCCGTCGTGGTCGTCATCATCATAGTCATCGTCATCGTCATCGTCATCGTAACCATCATCATCATCACCACCATCACCATCATCATCATCATCATCATCACCAATATCTTCATATTATCGTCACCAGTTTCTGAGCGTGGCCGGCATGTTCATGCGTATCTTCAACCTCATCTCCATGATGCTCCTCATCGGACACTGGAATGGATGTCTTCAATTCCTCGTTCCCATGCTCCAGGATTTTCCGCCAAACACCTGGGTGTCAATTAACCAACTCCAGGTGAGGTGGTGGTGATGATGATGATGATGATGATGATGATGATGATGATGATGATGATGATGATGATGATGATGATGATGATGATGATGATGGTGATGATGATGATGATGATGATGATGATGATGATGATTGATGATGATGATGATGATGATGATGATGACGACGATGATGATGATGATGATGATGATGATGATGATGATGATGATGATGATGATGATGATGATGATGATGACGACGACGATGATGATGTTGATGGTGGTGGTTGTGGTGATGGTGATGATGACGATGAGGATACTAATTGTTAAATCCATAGCCTAATACTCACCACAAACAGTCATAAATCCTCAAACATCCTGCAAAGTAAAACGAAACAAAAGGAAATTTTTTCGTGACAAGAATTTATTTATTATTATTATTATGTTATTATTATTATTGTTATTATTATTATTATTATTATTATTATTATTATTATTATTATTATTATTATATTATTATTATTATTATTATTATTATATAATTAATATTCACTGATGACATGGATGAGTGGATCGGTTGTTGGATTGATGAGTAGATGGGTATGTAGATGGGTGGATGGGTGATAATTCATTTTCATACTCACGAGTTCTTGACAAGCGATAATTACAAGCAAAAATTGTGACACTCTCAAAAGTCATTCACCTCCCAACTTAAGACCTGCCCATTCACCGAACAATCCATTCATCAATCATTCACCGAACAATCCATTCATCAATCATTCACCGAACAATCCATTCATCAATCACTCACCAATTCATAATTCATTCATTCACCGAACAATCCATTCATCAATCATTCACCGAACAATCCATTCATCAATCACTCACCAATTCATAATTCATTCATTTATCCGATCATCATTCGATCATTCATGTGAAACATTTGCACGCCTGATTGAAAATTAATTTTATTTCTGAAAACAAACTGACTTTATTATTAATATTAATTAATTAAATCATTCACTCACACAATCGCTCACTTACTCATTCATTTATTCAACATTCTGAAATATTAAAAATGTTGTGGATTCATTTATTGAAGAATCTTTTCAAAATTATTCAATGGATTTTCCAAGAATTTATTCGCTTGTTAAACTTCTAAATAAGTTTAATCAGTTCATATGACAGTACTATCATCATCATCATCATAATCATCATTACAAAAAGTAACTTCAAAATAAACATGAAGCAATAATTAAAATGCTATACAGCATAAATTAATAATTAATAATAAAGTTATTAATTAACTTAATAGTTTTAAATTTACTATTAATGTTTAATGATGGCAATTGTTAGACTTGAAAATAAAAACAACAACAACAATAAATATCAACAACAACAACAACAATAATAATAATAATAATACGCAATAAAATACTTACTAAATATTTATTATGCATGATTACAATATTTTCCTAAAATATTCCACAAAATGAATTGAACATATGAATCATATTGGTGATAGTTGTTAAAATTAGAAAAACCATTTACTTCACATTTTTTGTCCTCCACAACTAAACAAGAGCATTAAAGCTTTCATGAATTGCAAATGTTTTTTGTCATAAATGTTTAACAAATTTTAAAATCAATTATTTTTTACATTTCCGTTGCTAATGATATATATTTTTTTTAAATTTCATTGCTAATAAAATAATTATTTAATTTTATTATTAACTTTTTTTTAATTTATTGTTTATTTATTTTATGGTTAATAAAATGTCTTTTAACTACATTAGCATAATGATGACAAGATTATTTGTTACGAAAATATATGTGAAAATAATGTCAGATGGTTAAATAATTTATTATAGAAATAAAAATTCAAATTCAGAAATTGATGATGGATAACTGATGAAAATTAATTTGCAAGTTTTTGCTTAATAAACTATTAAATAAATATTAAAAATTATTTAACAAATAAATATAAAATGTGTTCGTAGAAATGCTCTAAAATATGACGATGATGAACGAAGTAATCAATGTTTGTGACGCAATATGAATATTCGATTATAAATAAAAATACATTTGAATAACAATAAGTTAATTAATCTCAAAAAAACAAATAAATAAATAAACATATTTAAAATTTCATTACAGTTCCAATGTTTTCCAATTCAAAATTGCAAAAATAATAATAAAAAAAACAGCGCCAAAAAAATGTGGAATAATTCAGCACCAATAACCCGGATGTGCGTCGTGTGCCAGCGAGGTTAATTAACCGTTTTATCGTCCACTCGGCTGTTCCTTGCTCCTTCCGATTATTTCTCAAATATTCACGAGACATGCGCAGTTGCATGTCCTCCATTCATCGATTATCGCTCGTCTCTTTTATCTATGTTTTCGCGTCTACTTTTCACGCTTTTATATCTATGTTTTTAATTCTTAGTTCTTGGCTCGAGGAGCATTCCGACTGAGTTATTACGAAATGCAATATCATTATCATTTTTGTTTAGTCATGACTTATTCGTGAGTAAAATGAAAAAAAAAAGAGAAATTGAAAAAATATTCAAAATAAAAGAATAAACAAAGCATAAATTGCAGATTGCAGACGACACATCTCCTGATAGTTTTATGTGACTCCAAAGAGGTCGCTGACATTTCTTGACCTACTTTTCAGCGCGCCCATTGGACCGAGCAGTACACGTGGGCGTTGTTCAAGGCCCTGTCGCACATGCTCAGCATAGGGTACGGAAGATACCCCCCTCAGAGCGTGACCGACGTGTGGCTGACCATCGTCAGCATGCTGTCCGGGGCGATTTGCTACGCCCTATTCGTGGGGCACACCACTGCCCTCATCCAATCATTCGATACCTCGAAAAGACTGTACAGGGAGAAGGTCTGTGCCCCTGTTGTTGTTGTTGTTACGTTGGTGTTTCAGTGTAACAGTAGCCAAATTGAATTGCCTGCTCGTCTAATTTATTATTATTATTATTACTTAGTTTACTCTTGCAATGCATACAATTTACCTATAAAAGTTGTCGTCATCATCCTCATCATCATCATCATCATCACAAACGTGACCTTTGACCTGCAGTTCAAGCAGGTGGAAGAGTACATGATGTACAGGAAGCTACCGAGGAAGCTGAGGCAGCGAATAACGGAGTATTACGAGCACCGTTACCATGGCAAGATGTTCGATGAGGTCAGCATTCTCAACGAGGTCAACGAATGTCTGAAGGAGGTTAAACCAGTGCTTGAACTTTGAACTCTTGTCATTTATCTTCATCATCCTTTTCTTCTTTGTCGACTTCATTAAGGCGACTTGTTAACATCTGATGATTATTCATCTTCACGACTAAACGTGATTGGTCGATCGATTGATGAATAATTTATCAACTAACTAATTCTCTGATTGGTCGACAGGAGATCGTCAACTACAACTGCAGGGCTCTGGTTGCCTCGGTGCCCTTCTTCACCCATGCCGACCCGAACTTCGTATCGGAGGTGGTCTGCAAACTCTGCTACGAGGTCTTCCAGCCCGGTGATTACGTCATCAAGGAGGGCACCCTGGGGACGAAGATGTACTTCATTCAGGAGGGCATCGTCGACATCGTTACCAAGGACAACGAAGTGGCCACGAGTCTCTCGGATGGCTCCTACTTTGGAGGTCGGTGTTGATGGTAGTAGTAGTAGCGGAGGGGGGGGGGGATAGTCCCGCGGGATAGGGGGGGGGGGGAAGGGGGGGAGAGACTGCGTGACATTGTTGCGGTGCTGATAGCAACAGCAGTGCTGGTGGAAAGACCCTTGGCATTATCATCATCATCCGAAACGTGGGAAAAGCCACACACACACACAGGGGGCTAAAATTAACTCAAGGTCCATTTAAGGCAGAGCCTAAATTTATGCCTGTAAAATGGCGGATCGATTTTACGGGCTCCATCAAACGTGGGGAGAACTGATATTGCGTGAGAGGAATTTTTACATTTAAAGATCAAAATATTAAAAATGAAGTTTAAAAATAAAATTTTTTTTTAGAAAAAAAATCATTTATTTTAAAACGGCCACTTAAAACCATACTTGCGTGACAAATGATACGGAGACGTAATAATGCTCTTTGCAATGATGATGGTAGTAGAGATGGTGATGATGATGATAGTGGCGGTGGTGATGATGATAGTTGTTGCTGAATCCAATCACCACCAATGAATTGTTACTTCCAGGCGGTGGTTTTGCAAAGGTGACTTTATTCTCATGCCTTTGTGGAGTTCCTTTCTTGCTCGATGCCGATGCTGATGATGATGATGATGATGTCGATGACGATGACGATGATGATGATGCTTCCACTTGCGTCATGCGATTCCCCATTTCAGTGACGTCACCCAATGTGAATTAAGCGCCAAATGAATTCCTCCCCATTCAGAGATCTGCCTACTCACGAACGCAAAGAGGGTGGCCAGCGTCAGGGCTGAAACCTACTGCAACCTGTTCTCATTGTCCGTGGAGCACTTCAACTCCGTGCTGGAACACTACCCGGTCATGCGCAGGACCATGGAGACCGTGGCTGCGGAACGGTTGAACAAGATCGGCAAAAACCCGAGCATCGTCAGCACGAGGGAGAATTTCGAAGAGGACATCATGGGCGTCAACGAACTCATCAAGCAGACCACGCCCCAGGAGAGGTGAGGCAGACTTTTGAGTGGGTAGGTGAGTGGCTGGCCCTCTGGCCCTGCGGTATTGGAAGCATTTCCATTGTGCCCTCGAATGAGCGCTACATAAACGTCTTATCAGCCGATACTGTTTATGAATAGCCCGACATAGAAGGCAAAGTATTGGTGCTTGGTGTACTATTTAAGTACTACGGAGTCTCTCACAGACACAGCATCCTGCCTGTCTGTTCATTGTATTGGTTGGATTATAAATTCATTCCGAGTTTATCCGTGGAGACTGTAATTTGAGGAAGTTCTTAATCCGCCATCTTGTCGTCGGCCATTTTGAACCTACTTTACTGCTCAGTCAGTCGTTTTCCTTGTCTTTGTCGAGTCATATTTCAGCTCATAAGCCCAGAGGAGTTATTTCATCGGATGTTAGGAGAGATTTCATCCGAGCATTTTCTCCTTTTATGGTGAATTACAATGTTTAAATTGGAAGTATTTTACTTAATTCATGACATAAATGGCATTAATTACAACAACAATAATAATAATAATAATAATAATAATAATAATGTAATAATAATAATAATAATAATAATAATAATAATAATAATATAATATAATAATAATAATAATAATAATAATAGTGATAATAATAATAATAATGATAATAAATAATAATAATAATAATAATAATAATAATAATAATAATAATAATAATAATAATAATAATAATAATAATAATAATAATAATAATAATAAATAATAATAATAATAATAATAATAATAATAATAATAATAATAATAATAATAATAATTAATAAATCAAAAATTAAAATAAATTAAAATAATTAAAGTTAATAATTCAAAATGGTTCTCCATGAAACTGATGAAAGTTAAAAGCTCCTGAAAGCTTTCTACTTCTTCACGTGTGACGTCACAGGAAATTTCTATTTGATACGATTTACATACCTTGAAATGTTTAAAGAAATATATATTAATGTTTTTATTTCTTTATTTATTTATTTAAAGTAAGCATCAAAAAATGCTATTTAGAATTTATTTTAATTCATGGTTTAAGCCTATCTAATCACATTTTAATGAGCAGTTTAATGAGCAAAAGAGACATTTAGAAAAATACTGAAAATTCTAAAGAAATGGCGATGGAACTACATGTAAACTCAATAACTAAGCACGCAAGGCATCTCATCCTGACTGCACGGCCGAACCCTTTTGAAGGCACCGGCTGCAAATTGACCGTAAACCACGGTCGAATTCGATAGATCGGCCATCTTTTCTCCACGGCATTTTAGTGGAAAATGAATCCCGGTAGATCTCTTTGCACCGGTCTATAAGCGGTTTCACGGTCCTGCCTCTATTAGCTTCGTAAAGAGCACTTCGTCTTAAATGTGGAGGCTGGAAATTATTTTTTTACGAAATTGTTATTATTTATTATCGATATTATTAATTCTGTATTTATTGTTGCATTCATGTCATAATTATAATATTATTATTTAATTAAATATTACTTATTATCGTTATTTTAGTATTTATAATAAGGAATTAATAATTAATAATAATAATAACTATTATTATACATTATAGTTGAGTTCAATTCACATCGGAAAGCAAAGCCACTCGAAATAAATTAATAATAAATAAATAAATAAATAAAATAAATTAACGCCGCTCAGAAGGTCAAGGATGTGTTTTCGAGAAGCCAAGCATCCACTTCCGGTATCGACGTTGTTGCTAACGAGATGCTCTTCTGTGATTCGTCAATCCAGGTGATAACGAAGTCCAATCAGGGAGGTGATTGGTGGATTTCTGAGTATAGAATGCCAATTTACCCTGAGGGCTTTTTACCAGACGTCCACAAACAATAGAGGGAAAGTTGATGACGTGACTGGTGTTTATTTTTAGCTACTTTTAAAATGGGAAAGTCGTTTTAAATGGTTTCGTTTCAGTTCATTATTAATGCATCAGACAAGTGTTTTATTTTTATTTTGTTCTCTCTCTGATTGGTTTGCCATAAATAGCTCGGCTTTGTTCCCTCGATACTGCCACGCCCAACTATCTGCATAAAAATGAATGTTAATGATCTTGAAATAATTAAGATATAAGGGAGCTACATTCCTTGAAAAGAGTCAGTAACTCTTTTCTGGAACATCCTTCCATCTTCTTCTGACAAATGTCGTTTATTTTCCTTAGCGGGGATTTTCCCTCGAAAAAAAAATCACAAATGTAGTTTTCGTTTGCGACCGAAACTCCGCCCAACTTTCTAATCCAATAAAGGACGTTCATGCAGGGTTCACGCCCCTCCCTAGATCATCTATTGGTTTGACCTTGACGGGGAAAAATCTTTTAATCAGATACCACAACGTAAGCAAGTGTATCATTCATAAGTTTAAAAGTTGGAGTTTATGTTTTTAACCCAAAGAACAAGGGTTAAAATATTGTGACTCTCTGAAATTTATTTTTAAATATTACTCTAATTAAATACTAAGATCTTACTTTTAAATATTAACTGCTTTCGTTGAGTCTGTAGACCGAAATTATTTATTTAAAAGCTCGAAACTCGTTTTAGAAAAGCCTAGGTGTAAGTAAAGTACGTCAGTTCCTAATGTATTTATGGCTCTCTGGACAACTAAAATATGAGTCTCTAATAGCGCAACATTTTGCCAGTTGCAGGAGTAACACTACCACCTCTGAAAATTCGAGCGTCGACGACGACGACAACAACTACCACTCCACTTCGGCGTCAAAGCGTCGCTCATCGAGCGCCAAGAAGCGCAAACGCAGGCGCAGGTCTCGACGCATATCGAAGATAATAGCCGACGTCATCAAGAAACCTCTCCTTTTCACCACGAGCAACAACCAGAGCGACACCGGCGTCCAACATCCGCACGAGCAGCAGCAGCAGCAACAGCCGCCTGTCGCCAGTCCCACGTCGTCGACTACGACGACCGTGGCCACTTCAAAGCAATGAATCGCGGCCGAATGTGATCTCTCGAATCCGATGGCTTTCCATTCTTGCTCCTTATCATATCATGGCGTCGATCGTGTCGTTTTTCTTTGCTAAATCCGCCGAGGGTTTGCGGCATTTCCGGGAGACTTTTGACTCCGTGTCGATGATTTTGTTACGCCGGGAACATCTATTCTCATATTCCGTCGTTGTTTCAATGGAACGAACGTATCGGCGAAAAGTAATCGATTTCAGAAGCTCGACAAATGCGCCATTTTCTTTCTTTCTTTTTTTTATTATTTTTTATTTTTATTTTTATTCGAAGGATTATTTTCTTGCTTCTCGGAATTCTCGTCGTCATGCGAGACTCGCAAATATTTACGAATGGCATTTGACAGATTCGAGGTTTAAAATTTAATCTGCAGAACATAAAACGTTTAAAATATTTTATACGGTTTCTGTAAATTTTATCATTCATAATATTATCGTAAATAATTGATGTCTTCTGAAAAATATTTTAAAATGAAAACATTTTTTTATTGAAAATAATTTGCATCACCACTGGTGTGTTTCGAGTATTTTGGCCAGTGAACTTTGGAGGATTTTGTGCTTCCAACGGTTGCTTCGGAAGCTCATCGTATTCCAGGATTTCTTTTAGATTTACGTTCGATATTGATCTGAAATTTGTTTTAATTTACTTACTCTTTTTTTAATTAGATCTCCTTTTGATCCATATATGTTTGTTTGTTTTTTTTTAAATCATAAAATGATATTTTATTCGACATGTACTTTTATCCTGTGGTTTTTGCCATAAAATTGATCGAATTAATACATTCCCATGGCAATACATTTTGGCCATTTTGTAAGTTACCTTCAGAAAATGCAACGCTTAACGGCTTAGTACACATTCCTTAACGTTATCCGTTGTTGGCCGTTTTTCACTTCAAAAAGAGATTCGTTTTCAAAAAATGACGCTAAAAATAGCCACATTTTAATTAATTTGTCTAAATAATGAAATAACAAGCCTTGCAACGGAAGAAGAAAGCAGTCTTGGAAAAGGAATCGACCATTTCTTATTGGTCGCTAGGCTCGCCATTGAATTTTGCTTCTTTTGTTAAAGAAGAGAAAGCCGAACAAAAGATTAATCCTGGCTGCATTTAATGCTTTTCAAGTCAAGAATTTCTTTAAATACATCTTCATTTTCAAGGTGCAACCGTATAAAATATTTTTGAGATGAAATAAACTGATTTATTTGTTCGTTTAGTAAGCGATAGTAAGATAGTTGGTACGCAGATCAAATCATTTTGAAAAATGTTGCATAAATTTTTACAAAAAATGCTAGTTTTATACTACAATTTCAATACACAATTTACAGAAAATTTGAATTAAAAATAAAAAATTGCCAGCTCATAATTTTGTATAAAATTATACATATTACAATTATATTACGATTTATAGTTATTAATATTTAAAAAATGAATACGTTATCTAAAATAATTTTGTTAGACCTAGAAACAGCACAACTTCTGAACTTAACGAATTTGTTTACTTTGGTTTCGCTTTTTGATTTTTTTGTAAAAGATTTGGTCTTGCCTTTCAAATATAGAAAATCGTTTATTTTTAAAAATATTAAGTGATAATTTAAATTTACTGAACTACAAATTATTCAAATACGTTCCAAAATCGATGGAGGAAACAAAGTTCGTTGATATGAACACAGAAGGCAGCGGAGGAAATAACGGTGGTAAGCTTTGGCTAAAAACCTTAATTTAGTGTTACCTTTAATGGTTCTTAACGATAATCTTAAAAGAGTATCGTCTGCTTTTAACGCGCTATTAAATTCAAATAAAAAGATGAAGATGGTACATATTCTGGAATTTCGAATAAAGGAAAGCTTTAGTATAATCATCCTAATGCGGAACTAGTTTGCTTGCCATTCGATCGATTAACATTTGTTAGTCATTCCTTTGATTATTTTTTTCTGTAATATAATGTTTTTAATCAATTCAGTCCATATGGCCTTTAAGAGGCCTAGAGGACCTGACGAAGAATGTCACAGCTTCGATGACTTCAACGAGCACAAGAAAGCCAAATTCACGAGTCAGATTCCTGCCTGTTTGAGGATCCTGTTGCCGAGCAAGGTAAGATTTAACCGTTGGAGTTATGTTTAAGTTTCAGGTGAATTTGGGTATCCATGATCTGAATTTGATGTGAGTTAAGTTGTCATTGTGACACTTCATAAACAATCATATTATTATTATTATTATTAGAAGATGGTTCATTGTTGATATGGATACAGTTAGAAACTTTGCCGACTTGATCATAACTCATTTTCATGTAATTATAATATTATAATCATTACCGATATCACTATCAGGATGCCGGACCAATCATAGGCAAGAGTGGATTCCACATCAAGAGCCTCAGAGAAAACGTGAGTCTCGATTGTCTTGCATGTATTATGCTAATTAGCGAATTAATTATTTTAATGTCTTGCTGATTCATTGTTCTTACCCTCATACCTATGACATGCCCCTCCCTCCAAATTTACCCGACCAATCGCATTCATCCCTGAAAATCCTCCTCGCCAATCCCGACCCCATTGCCGATTGACCCGACCTGATTATGACGACGTCTGGCCAATCACAATCCAGTACAATGCTAGCGTGTTGCTCCCCGATTGTTCTGGCCCTGAACGGTATTTTTGAACCTGGATTTGGAATTTTTGTTGAATTTTTAATCCATCTCATCGACATTCGTCCTTAACACGATTCGGTTGGAAAGGCTTTGTTGCGTTCAAATCCTGCCGTAAAAAATGATTTTTGCAATAGAATTGCTAGAATTTATTTAAAAGTGTTTGGGATATTTCAGATTTAGTCAACATTTTATATCCTAAATGATCCTTGTTTGCATTGATACCTTGTGTGAACCTCTATGATGTTGGTGCCGGCGATTGCAGTGATGATGATGATCAAAATACTAACATTATAATAACGTTATTCTGAGAATTCAAATTTCTCTTTAATTCGAACATCCACGGACGCCGGATTGCCGTCGTTTAACCGAAGCGTTAATCAGCGTCAGATTCGTTAGAACGGATGAAGCATAAAGTTGTTTTCGATAGGATATTCATCGTTTCCACAACCCTGGCCAATGCCTGCTCGATTCTCATGGACGTCATTAAGATCATCGAGGTGGTAGGTGCATTTGATTCGCTCGGAAGTTTTCAAAATCCGAACGCAAATCCAAGAAACGGCTGCGATTTTGTAGCGATGTCGCCGTTCGTCGTTGTTAGCTACGATGACGTGAAGCAGGTTTTCTGTCTTAAAGCATTATTGTGCATTAGTGATGTGTTGGATATGCCTATATTGTATTAAGTTAATGAGCTTCCATTTTTTGAATACCAATTAATGTTAATTAATTAATTATTTTGTTAAGTGATTTGTTAATTAATTTGTTTAATTGATTGATTGATTGATTGATTAATCAGGCTGATAAGGACGTCGGCCTGAAGGTCCTGGTCCACCAGAGTCAGGCAGGAGCCATCATCGGGAGGAACGGAAGCAACATAAAGGAATTCAGAGAGGTGGGCAGTGCTTTGTTACGATTGACTCGATTTAGTTCATTCCTATTGGATGCTGGATGCTAGGGGTTTATGAATATTAAGATTGGGGTCATCATTTTCCTTCCGGTTGTGATTGCTGGTGTGATTCCAGTTTGCATTAATTTAAACAAAAAAATATGCAATAAATGCATGAAAGTTTAAATAATAATAAATAATAATAAATTTTGCAGAGGTACAAAGTCATGATCAAGGTGTACCCTGAATGTGCCCCGTTGTCGAGCGAGAGGGTGGTGGAGATCAAAGGTCAGCCCGAGGTCGTGGTGAACACCGTTTACTCGCTCCTCGAATTCCTGCAGACCGTGAGTTGCCAACGACGACGACGAGATGATGCATTAAGCTTTAAGAAATAAATTATCAACTATGAATTGCTTATAATTACATTAATGCGGTTATTCTCATGAGTTTTATTGCAAAGCTTTGACTGGATGCAGCATAGTCATTCATTTATTCATGAATGACCTTATTTTCATTGTCTATTAACTTATTATTAAATTATTAACTACATACTTTATCTTGTCCTATCTTAATCGTATAATCGATAAATTTTCACTTAACCTTTAACCTCTCACCTTGGCAGTCTGCCCCCATCGGACCTATTTACCCGTACGACCCGATAAACTTCGACGAAAGCTTCGCCTCGGATTACGGAGGCTTCACGTCTTTCGACAACAGGCCACCCACTAGCAGGGGTGGAATGAGAGGATCATTCAGGTAATTGCACAGGTGGATGAATGGATGGGTGGACAGATGGATGGAGTGAATGATCGATTGACTGGGATGATTAAGTGATTTCCTAATTTATACGAGTAAATCTTCTGGTTTATATTAAAACCATCGTCGTCAAATCAATAGATTTTAAAATAATTATCAACAACTTAATTGATATCATTATCGTTCACAACCAGAGGTCCTTCAAGGATGCCCAGAGGTAACCATCACGGCCCGTTCCGCCACGGACGGGGCATCGTGGAAATACCCCCTGAAGAGACGTTCGGCTGCGACTTCTCGAAAAGGGGGCAGGAACGGGGAGCCCTGGGGAGAGGAATGAGGGGGGCGTTTCAGCCCGTTGTCAACAAGAATCGATTCGAAGGGTGGGTGTATTGTCACTGAGGGCATATTTGTTTGTTTTTTTTCAAATTACTAACTAACTAACTAACCAGTAGGTCAGTTATTTACTTTAAGTTGTGATCCAAGAGTGTAGGACTGCTTTTATGTTTCAAATTCACTTTAGAGTCATTGCATGGATCTTAAAGCAATGCATTTTATGATGCATCGATGTTCAATCACTTCAATGTTTACAGATACAGCTCGTTCGAGGATGAAGATGCTGCCGCTACTTCCGCTGCTCTGAAACAGAATGCTGTGAGTTACTAAAGATTAATGATTATTAGTACTCGACACGTAGTCAATTAATTAATATTAATATTTATTAACGCCCAACATTTTACAAGCACTTAAGCGATTATACGCACAACTTTCAGTTTCCAGCCTCTGCACCTTTAATTGTGGGACAGCAGGAAGAGGTCGAAGTATCCCAGGTGACCATTCCATCGGAGGTTGGTAGATTGAACCTGATTGAGTGTTCGGTTGAACCTGATTGAGTGGTCGGTTGAACCTGATTGAGTGGTCGGTTGAACCTGATTGATTGGTTGATTGAACCTGATTGATTGGTCGATTGAACCTGATTGATCGGTTGATTATTTGGTTGTTAATTGAGTCTGATTGATTTATTGGATGATTATTAGTTGCCAATCAAACCCTATTGATTGATTTATTGTCCAATGAACACCTGTAAATTGTGGCTATTCGTTCGGACTGCACCTCATCCAGGTCACGATTCCCTTTTCCTATCTCGTTAATCGATATCATCATCGTCGTTGCAGTTGGCAGGGTCCATTATCGGCCGAGGGGGTTCACGGATCAAGCAGATCCGATCGGACTCGGGCGCTTTGATCGACATCGACGATCCACATCCCGGAACGAAGGAGCGAATCATCACCATCAAGGGCACTAGCGAGCAGATTCACTATGCTCAGTACCTACTTCAGACAAGGTGTTTTTCTTATCGATGGTGATGATAGTGGTTATTATGATAATAATGATGATAGTGGTGATGATGATACTAATGATAGTGGTGATGATGATAGTATTGATGATAAAGTGGTGAGGTTACCTTGCTCTGCTACACATTCAAATGGAACGTGATGGCCATGATGTTGTTATTACATCTTTAGTGAGATCAGAGCATCATTATCACATCGTAGTTATATTGTTATGACATAAGTTATAGTTATATTGTTATGACATAAGTTATAGTCATGTTGTCATGGCATAAGTTATGTCGCTCTGTTATTACGTTATCATTCCATCAAACTTATAAAAAAAAAGTGATTAATTTTCGATTGTAGCGTGAAGAAATATTCGGGG
This sequence comes from Whitmania pigra, assembly GCA_021613335.1. Taxonomy (NCBI): domain Eukaryota; kingdom Metazoa; phylum Annelida; class Clitellata; order Hirudinida; family Haemopidae; genus Whitmania; species Whitmania pigra. The sequence goes on along the minus strand of JAJTWR010000275.1, from coordinate 322,088 downwards.
AAGTACTGACTGAATGAACGGAAAGCCCCACGAATCACTAATTACGAGAGGACGTAGATGCAGACGATTGTTAATTATACTTTGTAGAATGTTTGGCCTTGCCGCCCACACGTTGCTGTTGTTGTTGTTGATGCTGTTGCAATGTTGCAGGTCGGTACAAGATCGACAAACATCTGCGTGCCTTCCCTCGTTTCGCTCGCGTTGCTGTCGGTCGTCAAGGTGAAGCTCGATGGCCATCGTTGATCCCGTGTTGACATTATTATCGGTTTTTTATTATATCGTAATTTATCTGTCGATGCCGTTTCGTTGTCGACATTTTGCTACTCGTCCGACATCTAGAGTTGTTTGTTGTCGTAGTAGGGTCGTTTGAGTTGTTGCATAGATGAGCTTGACCTTGCTATAAGAACCGACTCATCGGTCGGGACTCAGTGCTAAAGAGAGGCTTCAGCTGGTAATTGGTGATGTAATAAGTTATTAATTTAAAATTGCTTCGTTTGTGCACGAACGTGACAGATCGTCTGCATATTTAAACGTGAAATAATAAATTGTGCAACCATGCACGTCGTTGATAAATTTTAATGCTTTGTACACGAAATCAAGATGAAGGTCATGCTGACAAGATTGACCAGTATTTGAGGCTGATTTTGGAAAATTAAGTTTACATTTGTAAAAAAAACAAGGCGAGCTGATGATGACGATGGATCCGAACGTAATCTTGATTGCGAACGATCCGACAGCGAGGATTATGACAGCTTTTCTCGGCAAAACATTCAAACAAAACATTTTGCAACGAACGTAGAAAATTCGTCGAGTGAGGCTCAAACTTTGGCAAAAGTGAATCTAGTTTGCAGTTAGCACGTTTTTAAAGTTTTGTGAAAGTCGCGCGCAATTAGTAGAGCGTGGGAGATGCGATCACTTATCGTCGATTAACAATAACCGGTAGTAATTATGCGTGGCAGTCAAAATCTCTTAAGAAGGCATTGGTGAGCTGTGAACATCCTTGTAGACAGCGTGGGTAGTAACACTGAGCCTGTCATCAGAAATTGAAAACAAAAGGTGACTCGAATATTGGATGTCTCGAAACTAAATGACCACTACAAGGTTTGGGGTTGTGGGATGATAAGCTTGACAAAACAACAACTTCTCTGATTTGCTAAATTAGCACTTAAATTTCATGGGTGCTTGTGGATTTCATTGGAGTTTGGATCGACGAGCAAACGTTTGAACAAAAACCATTCGAACTTGCTCTTCAGTATTTTCATGTTTTCACAGGTGTTTCATCTCGATAAATTTCTACTGGCATACAATATTCCAAGTCTTCGGCGCATTGCACAGATTTTATCATGGAAAGCTGGATTTCCTCCGGATTTGCGCCAGCCTCTTTGACATTCAACTGTGGTGTGGTTCTGGAATGATTGTATAAAGGCATGGAAGGCAACAAACCGATCGCTTCGTCTGAGGCCTCGCAGTTCAGACTCGCCCGAAACTGGGCTTCGACGAGGGGGTCGTTTGGTGACATCGTGGCGATGTCCTCCCTGATGTATTTAATACCGTTTCTTTCCAAGTAGGCGGGAATTGGAAGCGAATTGAACGGAGTTGAAACGCGATCCTGGATTCGGAGATGGCTGGAGGGAATCGAGTGGAATTTGTTGCGAGAAGGGTTTTCTTGGAAAGCCGCGTTGGCAGTGAGATTGTTGTCGATTAAAGGTTTGGTTTGAACGCTCGGACCATTTGTCGGAGGGGGGGAATCTGCCTCGTCGCCACCTATCACCTATTATTATTATTAATATTAATATTATTATCATTATCATCATCCTAGTCATCATCATCATTATTATCATCACCTGACATTGCCGTGGATCACCATGGTGTGTGTCTAGAACACCTTCAAGCAATTAAATTAAAAATCTCAACTAATGTTTAATAATGAACAAGATTAATAACTGTCAAGTAATAGGTTAAAGTAGCTAAAAGTCTGCACAGAGCATTCCTAGTACTGGTTTTATCCGAAGAAGAACTCACCCTTCCTCTTGCTACGAAGCCTTCTCAGTGCTCGACCGATCTCTTTCCTGTATATCGCCGTGAGGACAACAATGACGACCACCGACAATATCAAGAATGTCATCACAACAATTTGCCAGGTTTGTAGGTTTGGATTTGGGTTTGGATTTTCTGGCACTTTGCAGGCTTCCTCTGAAAAATTCACAGTCAAAAGTTGTTGTTGAAATGTTGGCAGATATTTCGTGTTCTTTCCTTAAGCCTATTATCTTATGATAATACAACAAGTATTGCAGTTTTGGTAATAATAAAAATAAAATAATCATAATTATTATAACAAGGAGAATGAAAATACAGCTGATTTTCAGCTCGAGCGGACGAAAATCAAATCGTATTTAAAGGTAAAAACGTCAAAAGATGGCGTTATCCCATGGAGTGAAGTTATTTTCAATACTCACTCAGATCACAGCCCTTTGTACAGTACTGGTTCTGAGGTCTTGGAGGGCAGCAGGCATTGCAAGACATGCAGATGTTCGTAGCTCCATCTTTGTACTGATTCTTATCACATTTCAACTCTCCAGATACCAAGATCAAGTACTCGCAGAGCAAAACTATCGAGCCAATCAACCGGAAAAGAAGCATTGTTATTTCTTAAACGTTACTATTATTAAGCTATTTATTGGCTTACTAATATGCCAATTTTCGATAAAGTTTCTGTTCCCTAATAAACCGATAATCGACTTTGAAATCTGTTCAATAATTCGACATCTTTGTCGATTTGAGAGCCAGTAGCCAACCTCGCTGCTACATGATCTGCTACTAGTTTAAGGATGGTTAAAGCTGGGAATTCCAATAAATGGCGATGTGCTGAATTCTAAGAATATCTCAATACCTCAGACAATATTGTTGTAATCTCTCGACATTACTTTGCAAAAATTGATATTAAACCGCATTTTTTTAATAGAAAAATAAACAGACAGATGAGAGATTTGGTTTTGACAAATTTTATGCAGAACACAAGTTTACAAATTTATATTTATTTGTATCTAAATATTAAATAGTTGATTTTTTTAATTTAATTCAAAATTTACAAGATACTTAAAATATAAGTTAAGATATAAAAAAAAGTTCAGATATTCTTACGCTTGTCCAAGACATTTTGGAGAAACTGATGGAAATTCAACGATGCCACCTTTGCAACGTAAAATTAATATTAATGAGCTTGTTATTGTTGTTGTTAATGTTCCTACTAATTTCACGTGTTGCGATATCACGTTTTTTGCAATGTAATAATATTATTATTATTCTTTATATTATTATATTATTCTTGCAATTTCTATTAATTTCTTGAAAATGTCATATTGAAATAATAATAATAATAATAATATTGTTCTTGCAATTTTTATTGAAAAAATGATAAAAATAATAATATTATTATTTTATTATTATTATTATTACATTGGACGATGCTGATATCATACATTTTTTATGGAGTCATGATATGTCACGTGTTTATGGTTTCATGTGACAATAGCATAAATGTTACAGTATTATTATTAATATCATTGCTAATATTAAAGATATGCATAATAATATACTAATTTATTAAGAAACTTATAATATATTAATTAATTAATTATTATTAATTAATTATTAATTAATTAATCAAATATAATTATATAACAGGAACGTGACCAAATGACATATTCGTTTTATGAATGGCATACGACAAATGAATGGCAGACGACAAAACCGACATGACGTAATATAATAATACTAACAATAACAATATTTAGTATAAAAAAAATAAATAAATAAAATATTAATAATAATAATACTGAACACAATGAAATGCTAATAACGCAATAAAAAATGTACAGTTGAAGGGTATTTACGGACACATTCCAAGCTTTATGAGTCACGAATTTATCTAAATTCGAGTACTGTGATGATTCATTGTTCTCTTAATTAGATGCAAATATTATATCGATTTATTGTTTCGATAACTGGACAAATATTTAAAAGTACAGTTTGAAACAATAATTGTTTAGATGCTTTCAACATTTTTATTGTAAATGTACAATTTATCTGCTACTAATAAACTATTTGTTAACCAAACTTGATCTTTTTAGTCATTTAATAATAATTTAAGAATAAATGAGAATAACTGGAAATTAAAATGACTCTTGACCAAGATGACCTATAACTACTGTTATTGTTATTATTATTTCAATATTATTATTATTATTATTTCATTATTATTATTATTTTAAATTTGTTTATTACGCTATTAGCATTTCATTGTGTTCAATAGCAACTGTGTTCAAATCCTAAACAGAGGCACGCTTACCCCTTAAATAACATGGCGGTAAAATCCTTGTAGGCCAGTGACGTAAGTGCCCAAAATAGAAAGTGGGATTCGCCGCTGGAATTTCTGAGGCGTGGAAGATGGCCAATGTTTATTTCAAATTTTGTTGTTTTTTTTTTTTTGATAAAAAACCAATTTCAAATTAGTTACTCAAATGATAAATAAATTCGTATTACTAAAATATTCTAAGAAATGCGTTTATAAGTTTACATCTGCAGGGTAATTAGGCTACTTAGACATGTTTTAATAGAATGCTGTATGTCACGATGATGATGATGATGATTAGTTTTATAATAAGCTGATTTAATGTGAGAATGTTGCAATAGCATTACTGCGTAATTATTATTGTGTGTTAACATTAATTGGTTGACGTGATTGATCTAGTGACGTAAACAGTTTGGAAGATTCCGGGAAAGTTAAACAATTTTTACGATTGAGTGTTAATCACACGACAACGTAATATTAATCATCGTCGCTTAATGTAATAATCGTAATAATAATAATAACAATAATAATATTAGTAATAATAATGACAGTAACATTAATAATAAAAATAATAATGTAATTATAACAATAATGAAATGTTGCAATATTAATTACAAATCAATATTGTTGCAATGACAACGTAGTAACAATACAGTTATAATATAATGGTAACATAATCATAATATTACCTTTGTCTACTCAAACTTATCCATTTGTTAATGACTTACTGCCATACATCATCATTATCATTATTATTATCATCATTGCCACTGTAATTATTATTGTTTTATTATTTTTTATTATTAATATTATTACGTTACATTTATGAGCAGTTATGGCGACTTTGCTGTGTCCTCATCTAGTAAGAGAAATTATGCCAAAAAAAAATGAAATTAAGAACAAAAAAACAAATTTACATGTTTATTTTTTAACGGCTTCCTTTACAAAAATGTACAAATGTACAGCAACAACAACAACAATAATAAGTCACTTCTTCCTGAACAAACGATAACAAGGCACGACAATGATATTGCTGACGATGATCACACTGGAGCTGATAGCGATCATTCGTTTGAACCATTCAGAATGAATTTGAAGAACTAAATATCAGCGAATTATTGAAACAAATTTTCAGATTTGTCCAGTCACGAAGCCTGCTTGGGTATCGTTTCGGGCGACGTCTGGAAGACGAAGAAAATCGTTACATTTATTTATTTACATGCATTTATTTTCAATCATGTTTTATTGCAAAATCAATGAGATACTATGATAATACTAAAAATGAATTTAATCTAATAAATTAATGTTATTTATCACCTCTTGAATAAGTAGACTTGATCCGACTTCTTGAGCCAAAAGCTGAGGTGCTAAAAAAAAACAAAAATGTAAAAAAATTGAAGATCAAGTTTCAAATTACAAAGTTCATTAATAGTTTGATTTCAACAACCTTCGGTAATAAAAATTAATTTTAGAAGAATATTTGTCAACTAAAATAAGATTGAGTTGTACATGTACTTATGTCTCCATGTAAACTTTTACTTAAAATTGATTCAAATTACACATAAATGTGATCTAATTTCTTGGAAATAATTACAAACTGTTTGTGTTTAAAATCTTAAAAAATACAGCTTTACATTATTGAAGATAATTATTAAATGAAATGATAACTTATTAAATGAATTTAATAATCTTGTAGCTCACCATTTCTTGGGGTTCCCCATAATTTCTTGGCAACGACAATAACCGCAGCAATAAGTACAACTAGAAAACAGGCTCCAACACCAAGAATGACGTAAGTAAATGGAAACTCGGCTTCATTTTTGTTCTGCAATTCGGCAGTTCCCAAAGAACAAACGTCTTCTGAAAAGTAAGCAATTTCAAACATTTAATTTCGCTTTGCAGCTACATATATTTCTTATAGGCTGAACAAAATTCTAAATATCTGCCTCAAACCCACAAAGAATCTATCGCTCTCGTGGTCCGTGTTTATTTTTAACGACGTCTTGTCTTGTCGGCGTAAAAAGTGGTTGGTTTAAATTCGAAATAAATAAATAAATAAATATCCAAAAACTCACTTAAATTACATTTCCTCCGGCAAAATTCATTATCGGGTCGCGGAGGACAGCAGTTAGCACAACTTTGACAATTACTGACGTGTTTATCCCAGTATTGAGCCAGGCCACATTTTGGCTTTGCATTTACCAAAAATATTTGAAACGACCAGAAGAAACATGACCAAATGAAGGCATTCGTAATACCACTTGAACTTCTCATGGTTAATAAACTCTGACTTTTGTTTTACTTATTTATAAAAGTTGTCTCGCCTTTCAAGAACTTAATTCGACACGAAATTGTTCCTATTAATTCTTTCACTGAATCTTGTTTTAGCCCGACTAAAAATTGTTTTGATGACATCAGCCGTTCATTTTATAAGACTTTAGGGGCCCTCACTCATTGTCGGCTTGTGTATGCAGTCGTAAAATTGCTTGGTTAAAACCCATGAGTATCCGAATTATAAATGGAATGACTTTTTACTGACGAGAACAAATTGAGTTGATAACAAATTAGAAATTAATTCTGACTAAAACTTAAACTATTATTTGCTAGTTATTCGAAATGTATCTAAGTCGTCTGAAATAACTTAATATCAAAGCGTGTCTATTTGCGGTTCGTTGTAACCAGCGTAAATTCCAACAGTCTCACAATAGACTTGGGCTGCCTTGAATTTATGAGAAATTAATTGAAATTTACTAAGAAAGAAAGCAATGAATCAATTGAAAATAATCAACACTTTTAAAAAACCATTTTTATATTCCACAATCCCGTATATCGTCTCGGTGACGACCTTGTTCTGAATTACTAAGAATTACTAATTACTAATCTTTTTAAACGAGGTATGATAGTGAACATAGCACTTGATAAAGATGAACATTCTTTGAATGACTTGATTGACTCCGTTGGTGTTTGCTTGCAAGCCACCTTACATTAATTACATTAATTACATGAACAAGAAAAGAAATGATGTTACTGAAAATTAGCCAGTCTTCGTGATTATTATAATAATTATCATTATCATCATCATCATCATCATCAAAACCAGGTGTCGGGAAATGTAGTACAGGTAGACTTACCAAGAAGTCTATGGCATTGAGCCTCATCATCATCATCATCATCGTCAACGACGACACAACAACAACAACAATATTACAGTATTAATATTATAATATTATCATGTTATCTTACAATTATATCTTGTTATATCTACGACAGAGTATTATTATATTATATTATATTATATTATATCATATTATATTATATATATTATATTATATTATATTATATTATATTATATCATATTATATTATAATTATATTATATTATATATTATATTATATCATATTATATTATAATTATATTATATTATATCATATTATATTATATTAATTATATTATATTATATTAGATTATATTATATTATATTATATTAATATTATATTATATTATATTATATTATTTATATTATATTATCTTATATTATATTATATTATATATATTATATTATATTATATATATTATATTATATTACATTACATTACATTACATTACATTACATGACATTACATTACATTACATTACATTACATTACATTAATTACATTACATTCATTACATTACATTACATTCATTACATTACATTACATTACATTACATTACATTACATTACATTACATTACATTACATTACATTATATTATATTATATTATATTATATTATATTATATTATATTATATTATTAATACGTAAATAGCTGCGATCGTTAACTTGTGACGTCATTTGTCATCAGCACGACTCTGCTTTATTTATCGTCTCATGAATATTAAGTAGTTCCAAAAACAATTCATTTGTAAAAGCCACTGAAATATGTCTGGATTATGAGCTATTTAATATATTGCGAGCCATTTAATGCAATGACACGATAAATTGGTTTTCATTTTATAATTAGACATTGTTAACAATATTTAATAAGTAACTAAATATTTATCAGTATTAGATAATAATGAAAACTAACACATAACCATAATGATAATTATTAATATTGTAATGATATAATGAGATTCATAAATACCTATTAGTTCGCCGGTTTACTCAAGCGAATAAACGAAAAATATATCTTAGTAATAACGTCATTAAAAATTGACTTACAGTTCTTTATCACGTAATTAAACTTTATCACAACCATAGCCGTAATCATCGTCATCATCACCAGCAACATTGTCGTCATGAGGTGCCTTGATTAATTATTATTATAATTATTATTATTATTATATATTATTATTATTATTATTATTAGGATTATTATTATTATTATTATTATTATTAGGATTATTATTATTAATTATTATTATTATTATTATTATTATTATTATTATTATTATTTATTATTATTATTATTATTATTATTATTATTATTATTATTATTATTAGTATTATTATTATTATTATTATTATGATTATTATTATTATTATTATTATTATTAGTATTATTATTATTATTGATTATTATTATTATTATTTATTATTATTATTATTATTATTATTATTATTATTATTATTATTATTATTATTATTATTATTATTATTATATTAATTATTATTATATTATTATTATTATTATTATTATTATTATTATTATTATTATTATTATTATTATTATTATTATTATTATTATTATTATTATTATTATTATTATTATTATTATTATTATTATTATTATTATAATTATTATTATTATTGATTATTATTATTATTATTATTTTATTATTATTATTATTATTATTGTTATTATTATTATAATTATTATTATTATTATTGATTATTATTATTATTATTATTATTATTATTATTCTTATTATTATTATTAATTAATGTTTATTTAACGTAGCATCACGCGTGAGGACTGATACGCTCTAGTTGTGCAGTCATTGACGCAAGTCAGGTTTTGAACACGACTTCGTTCGACTGATGACTTGGAAAATGAAACCTGGTCAATGCAATTTTACTAGACAATTCAGTTTAAGTTTGTAAAAGACTACATCTTTGTTAAACTCCTATTAAACAATAGATAAATATTTTCCAATATTTTCATCTTTATTCCTCAAAATTGCAATCACATTCGGTCGATATATTATTCGTGACCTCGACACAAAGACGACAAAAAAGGGTTAACAACAACAACAACGAAACTCATGCAGATTTCAAGTCCATTGGGAAATACTGGCAAAAAGTTGACTCCGTAAATTTGAGAAAATATTCGATAGATGTGGACATATCGATGTTCGTGCGATTGAAATACCAAATTACGAACGCAAAAATGTTGTTGTAAAAAAAAAATAAGCTAAAACAAACATTGTTTAAAAGTTAATCGATCAGAATATAGCACGAAATGCCTCGTCTAGAGAAGAAGTCTTGAATTTTGATATGGAAAGTTGAAGCTTCATCGACATTGACCCGTCTCAGCGCGTACTCGAATCTCCGGCTTTTGATTGGATGTTTTTTTCACTTATCGTATCCATGGTTACTCGACATCTCATGCTCTTCGATCTCCCGTACTTCTGTTCAGAGTCGTCCGTCCTGGCTGGGGGCGGAGACGTCACCGGTTTCTGAACCGCCCCCTTTGAATCCATTGGTCGATGCAGCGACCCCGAATCTGATTGGTTGGAGAAGCCCAGCTCTAGCGTCGACAGGCAGGGTTTGTACGCCTGACTCTGGCAGACGTTCAGCATGGTATCGTTGGAGTAGGCCCTGTTCATCGTGGAACTTTTGAAAGGATCAAAAATGTCGAGGTTTTGGGAGAGTTTGTCGCTCATCTGAAAAGTCGTCTGAGAAGGTTTGTCGAAAGGAAGACGATTCTCAGAATCCAGTGTCGCGCTGGAAGCTGCTTTTCCAGTGCTCATTTTGAAAGCCGACGGTTGAAGCAAGGTTGAGAGATCGGCGAATGAAATGTTTTCACTTTCTGCAGATTTCTGAAGAAGTCCCGTCACAGAAGTTGCCCTAAGAACTCCGAGGTCGGATTTTAAGAAGCTCTCTCCTTCATACGATCGAGGCTGGTCAAACCTATCGGTTTCGGAGCATTCAAAAATAGCTTGAGAAGACACCCCTTGCCCCAATTGGACGTATCTCTGACTCACACTTGAAGCCGGTTGGACAATGGCAGGAGACTTTGCCGACGGGCCAATGACGGAAACATTGCCTGCTGAGGTGCTGGAATAGATGAGACTTTCCAAGGACAACAGGGGTTCTATGGGTATAAGATTTCCGACGGGAACGGTCTTTGGCCCCAGAGAAAGGGTGCTGGTGAGTTTGGGGTGATGACCCGGGGGCTGTAGTGCACCGGTTGTCATGCTTGGGGAGTCGACTCTCAAGAGTGGACTCTGTTTTAGAGGTCTAGGTCTGGGTATGCTGGGAAACTCAGACGACAAAGGAACGCTGTAAGTATTTCTGAGGGTCTGCTTTAGCGGTGCAATGGGATTGGCTTTTGAGGCTTCTCCTATGTCTGACGTGGTTATTACTAACTCTGGAACTGCTTGAGTAGAAACATGCGATACGATGATGTCGATTCTATTAGGAGAAGATGGTGGCAGAGTAGCACTGGATTCTCTGGCCTCGCACTCGCCTCCAGCTTTGAGTTTGACAGGCGCCAAAGTTGAAACAAACCTGCCCGAAAGATCTCTACTGCCGTAGAGGTCATCCCCTTTGTACCGACCCGAGATCCGGTCCTGGATGTTAGGATGGCTCCTCTGATTGACATGCTTCTGTCGCCTCTGATTCACCTGGGCATTGGTCGTATAGGCTGGCATGCTGGCAGCTACGAGTGCGTCTAGAGAGGGAGGTAAATCGACCGATTCGACGTGAAGGGCGGGCCTTCTTTCGTGAATGTCGAATCTATTCACTGAAAATGAGTCAAAAGTATCGTAAGAGCTGTTGGCCAGACCCGCATAAGGAGCGAACTGATTGCTCAAAATGGAAGAAGTCAGAGCCGATTTCTTCAATCCGAATCCACTGCACCCGGAAAAAGCACTTCCACAGAGATTGTGTCTACTGAGACTTGTTCCTAAAGACTTACTGTCCTCTGCCAAATGTCTGCTGTAGTGCTTGTTCTTCTTGGATAGCGTCTTTGTCCTAAATCTATGACTCTTTCCGTGGAATTCTTCTCCACCGAAGCTTTCAAAAACGTCGTCCAAAAGTCCAATCTCGCTGTCCCTCTGCTTGGCGGTTCGAGACCTGGCGTGTCGTCCGTGATCCTTCTTTCTTGTAGTCTCTTCGTCTATTTCAGCCTCATCTAAGTCGTCGTCGCCATTGGGGCCTTCGTCGTCTTCGAAATCTTCGTCGGTATCCTGGGAAGTTGCTCGACCTTTCCTGACGACGTTTTGACTTCCATGATGAACGTTCTCCTCCGCCAGATCGTCTGGCGATCTCGGCTGCTGTGTGGGTTTCTTTCCGTTTAGTTTCGGAGGAAAAGTGGCGCTCTCCATATCGTCGATGTCCGTTTCGTCGTCTCCTCCTTGCGTCGGCGAATTGACCAGCGACGACGACGACGACCTGCTGCGGTAGATGTGGTTGTAGCGGTGCTGAGCTGCAGCTATTCTCGAAGTCCAGGCGATCTTTGAGAAGAAAAAATTAGCAGGTTTAAAAAAAAAAGAAAGTTTAGTTTAGTCAAATAGTAAATTGAAATTGCTGCTTGATTTCGATTTATCATTCTGCGATTTGCCAACAACAACAACAACAACAACGTCTTCTCAAGGTATTAAATTTATTAAATTCGAAAATCCTCTCTTTCCGTTCCCATGGCAACCTTTGAAGCTTCGTTAGGTGCCTGGAGCGTGTAGACGGCGATGACTTGCTGGAACCTCGTTATCTGGATTATGACGAAGCTGTTCTTCAGGAAAGCCGTCATACTGGGCACGCACGCTGTCAATATGCTCGACCTAAATGTAAATGAAAATCTATTTATTCCGCATTCAACGCACTGTTCGGAACAGATGTCGCTTTTCTGGGAATTTCAATGGAAAAACGACGCTTTTGTGGCATGGTAAGTTTTTAAATCGTCCGATGATTAATTATTTTGTCGTCATAAACAGTATTTTATTTTTTTTAGAAATGAGTTGATTGTTGAAAAGCAAATGAAGGAAGTTCAATCAAATGATTAGTTGATTGAAAAGCGAAGAAGAAGAAGAAGTTCAATCAAATGAGTAGTTGATGTTTGAGAGCCAAAGAAGAAATTCGATCAAATATTCCTCCGAACGGAAATGAAGACATCCAAGAATATCAAAAGGTCGAGAAAAAAATGCTTTAAAAAACTTATGCTTCTGTGCATTCGAAAAAGAATTCTTATCGTGAAAGTTACGGAGTTTCCTGCCCTGGCAAACAATGAGAGTCATTTGCTTTCCCAAACATTCCAACGTCTCTCGAGATAACGTGAACTTAATTGATTTTGCGTTTTCCTGATTGTCTGTTGTGTTATTAATGAATTTCCCCAGTTGCTGTTTGCTTGTTTCACAATCGATTAAATATTATTATAATTTGTTTTTTTTTGAAAATAATATTGTTGTAACTGAATATCAATATAGTAATAATATTGTTGCAATTAGATGTTGATGTAATAATATTTCAGCCAAACGTTGATGTAATAATATTGTTAATAAGTATTAATAATGTGATAGTATTGTTATTAAGTATTAATGGGATAATGTTGTTATTAAGTATTAATGTGATAATATTGTTATTAAGTAATAATTCGTACTATATTTCGTCACCATCCACGTGCCCATACAAAGGACTTTTTTATTTCAAATGGACTTCTAAATATATATCAGATCAATAAATTCCAAACTTGCCTCTTCATATACAATTATGAACATAACTTGCTGCCTCCATCCTTTAATAATATGTTTTTCAAATCATCAGATGTCCACTCTTACAATCTTAGATCATCCAATCAATTGAGATCTGAATTTTCCCGTACCACCTTCAAAAAATTCTCCATATGTTGCAAAGGTCCACTCTTGTTCTCCTCTCTGCCGTCGTCCCTTGTTTCTCTAAACAGTTCCTCACTATTTAAATCCCATCTTAAAAAACACATTCTATCCACCTGTTGAACCTGTTATCCACATTTCCACCTTATCATTCATTTTATTACCCTGGTTTTTTCCTCGTTGATTACATCGCTTATTCATTATTCCGATTATTCCTCGTCTCTCCGTTGTTGCCATTAATTTTCACCTGTCGTTACCATTAGAAGTTTATATATATGCAAAGACCCTTTCAAACGCCCCTTTAAATTTGTCAAATTGAAACAACCTATCCCCTAGACGGGAATTAATTCCCTTGGGATAGTTCATTAATGAATTTGTGAATCTTTTTTTGGTGTGATTTTTTTTTTGGCTATTTGAATATAGTTTTTGAAAATAAACGAATTCAATCTGAAAGTATTAATGTGACAATATTGGTATTAAGTATTAATGTGATAATATTTTACTTAAAACCTAATAATTATTTACCTGGTCGTTTGAAAGTTTTCAATACTATTGGCATCTTCATCAACAGCATCGAACAGATGATAATAATCCGATCCGAGATTGTGAAATCCTCTCTGTCCGTAAGGATGGCCGGCCATGGCAGGATTTGAACCCTGACCTTGTGGGCTTGTCACCCAATCCGGGGCTGAGGCTTGGCTGATCCAGGAATCTGTAAAAACATGGCCCAGATGACGATGGAGACATGAGAAGCATTTTTAGAGCCGTAAAAAGTGCAGCTTATTTTCAGAGGATACAAAGCAGGACTTTTGAGTATAAGAGAATAATTGCATTTTATTATTTCGTATTATCTTGAATTACTAACTAAGCTTTCAACATTTTCACTCGTAGAATGATATTTAATAATCGAGTTAACAGCAATACATGCTAAATGCGCAATTTTGGAAGGCAATAAAAATCGATTTGACGGGAAATTGAATGACCATAATTCAATTCTTCCTCTTATCAAACAATGCCATGAAACTGTTTTTACATTAGGTTAAGTGGATGTCCTACGATGAATAATGGAGTTCAACCAGGGTCTAGCAATGGAAAGTGATCCATCAAGCGATACTGGGGAATTCCAGATAGCCATGATTGCCTCCGTGCTTTCGACGATCTGACTAATGGCCGCATGTTGGATGTAAAGAGGCCAAGGAAGAACAT
>JAJTWR010000275.1:282500-297500 GCA_021613335.1 Whitmania pigra | reverse complement strand
ATTACTTTCATTATTTTCGCTTATTATCGTTATCGCCACGTTACAATTATAATGATAACAATTATAATGATAACAATTATTATAATGACCACAATCTTTAATACTTGATTAATTCTAAATAATAATTATAAGAATATTATTATTGCACCTGGATTATGCATTGGTGAGCTCTTTCTGTTATTACTAGTGTAGCGATTAATTACAAATATTTTAATCTCAACATTCATTATGTTTTTTTTTTATTTTACACGTTAATCTTGCACATGCGAATATTAATGTATAAATTGTTAATTTCCGATAAACAAAATTCAAATTAATTTTTTCAAAGAAGATGAAGCATCCGTCCATCCATCCAGTCCATCCATCCATCCATCCATCCATCCATCCATCCACCCCTTCATCTGTTAACTTAAAATTCATTTTAAAAGCAGATTTTTTTTGAAATAAAGAAACTCGAAAAGCTGTGGTTTTAATGAAAGAAATTGTTGGTCATTTCCGTCGACGTGCTTGATTGTTTTCAATGCAGGAAACCATTTTCTCAATTCCGTGATAAATTCTCATTCATTCGTCAACCACCCTCCCATCATCACTCACCCATGCATCCATTCAACCAGCCATAACAACCACCCCACCATCTACTCATCCATCCATCCATCCACCCACTCATTCACCCATCCACCCACCCATCCACCCATCCACCCATCCACCTACCCACCCATCCACCCCCCACCCATCCATCCATCATCAGCCATCCATCATCCACTACCCATCCATCCACCCATCCATCCATCCATTCACCCACTCACCCATCCACCCATCCACCCACCCATCCATCCATCCACTCGCCATCCATCCATCCACCCATCCACCCATCCACCCATCCATCCATCCATTCACCCACTCACCCATCCACCCATCCACCCACCCATCCATCCATCCACTCAGCCATCCATCCACCACCCATCCACCCATCCACCCATCCATCCATCCATTCACCCACTCACCATCCACCCATCCACCCACCCATCCATCCATCCACTCAGCCATCCACCCATCCATCCACCCCCCCACCCATCCATCCACCCACTCATTCACCCATCCACCACCCATCCATCCACCCCTTATCTACCCAGGCACTCATTTATACGCTCGTTGCAAATGTTCGAGGGTGCAATCCGTCTTGCGGAGAGGTCATAATTCAACGTCTGCTTCTGCGTGACGCGCCTCATTTGGTCAAACAGATCTGCTTTTCAGGAACTTGCCTTGACGCCCTTGTCTCAGTGGACTTGTTCGTAGCGATGATGATGATGATGGTGATGATGATGGCGATGACGACGGCGACGACGATGATGATGGTTATGATGATGATTGATGGGGATGACGATGATGCTGATGATGATGATGGCGTGCGGGTGGTCCAGAAAAAACTCGGAAATGATGGAAGTCTGGTCTGGTTTCGAGAGTGGCGTCAATTTGATGGACTCGGTGACCTCCTGACTTATGACTATAAACGTGAAGCCCGAGTAAATAGCTGGGTGGATGGATTAACGAAGTGGAATGGATGGATGGCTGTTAAGAGTGGAGTGCGCAGCTGAGTGATTTATTGGATGATCCTGCAGCTCTTCCGTCACTCACAATCCGCCCACTCACTTTACTCATTTACTCACTCATTCACTCACGACTCAATCACTCATTCACTCATTCATCACTCAATCACTCATTCACCACTCAATCACCTACTCAATCACTTACTTCAATCAATTCACTCAATCACCCACTATTCACTCATTCAATCATCACTCATTCACTCAATCACTTACTCATTCACTCATCACTCACTCACTCAACTCACTCACTCACCACTCACTCCCTCACTCACTCACTCACTCACTCACTCACTCACTACTCACGCACTCACTCACTCACTCACTCAACTCACTCACTCATCACTCACTCACTCCACTCCACTCACCAATCACTCACTCACTCACTCACTCACTCACTCACTCACTTCACTCACTCACTCAATCACTTCACTCACTCACTCACTCACTCACTCACTCACTCACTCACTCACTCACTCATCACTCACTCACTCACTCACGCACTCACTCACTCATCCACTCACTCACCACTCACTCACTCACTCACTCACTCACTCCTCACTACTCACTCACTCACTCACTCACTCACTCACTCACTCACTCCACTCACTCACTCCCTCACTCACTCACTCACTCACTCACTCACTCCCTCACTCACTCACTCACTCCCTCACTCACTCACTCACTCACTTCACTCACTCACTCACTCACTCACTCACTCACTCACTCACTCACTCACTCACTCACTCACTCACTCACTCATCACTCACTCACTCACTCATTCACTTACTCCGCATTAAATATTCAGCAAAGTTCAAAATTGGAACTTGGAATTCCCAAAAGATTTTTCGATTGTTGGAAACACGTTCATGTCAAACAAGCTTCATAAGTGGACTTCAAATAGAAAACAATTTTTAAAATTTCCACTGAAAGCAAACATTTCAGCATTAAAAAATTTTAAAACTATGCAACGAAATAATTTCAATAAAATACTGTTAATTAATTATTTGCATTTAAATTAAACAAATTACATCGGTTATTAAATGACACTTTTAAATTTTAATTGAAATAAGATCTTTCAATTTTTAAGATTTGCTTTTCAGTAATTTTATATTTTTTAAAATAAATTAGAAAAAAAACTTTAAAAGAATTTAATATTCTTGAAGTCACATGAAAGAGAAAATTGAAGCAATCTGGATGATGATGATTATGATGATGATGGTGAATTTTAAGTACATTTATATGGCTCATACTTGGGTCATCTAGGACCAATTAACTTTCTGCTATTCCGAGGTCCGTCCATTGATGTAGCGCATTTTTTTATGGTTCAATGCCCGTTGATGATGCTAGTCGGATGATGGCCGTAAGAAATAATTTCGCGCGGAAACTGAGCACTTTCAAATTGAGCGGAAGGTGGCGCTGTGACGCAATTTTGCCTTTTTAGGGTCATTTGGCCTTTTGTCTATCGGGTGGTATAATGAATATTATAATCAGACGGATGGATGGCTTATGAATATTATAATCAGGTGGATCATTCAATGATTATTCAATGGCTTATGAATGGATTGCTTATGATTATTAAATTAAATGTGGATGGATTGCTAATGAATATTATATTCAGGTGGATGGATGGCTTATGCATATTATAATCAGATGGATGGCTTATGCATATTATAATCAGATGGATGGATGGCTTATGAATATTATAATCAGGTGGATGGGTGGCTTATGAATATTATAATCAGATGGATGGATGGACTGATGAATGGGGTGTTGAATAACATAGGGATGGTGTGATAATTGCTGCAAATGGCTTTTGAATGTTTGCAAAATGGCTTCTGCTTCTTAATGGAGGCCAGAATTTTAAATGTACCACCACGATTCCATGCTTCCTTACTTATTTTGAAGTTTAAATGTTTTTTAAATATTTTTGCAAATAATAAAACAATTTTGTGAAATAATTTTGTGAAATTACAATATCACGTTTGCAGTGAATATTTTTATGCTTCTAAAATAAATTGTATAATTGAATTGAAAATCTCTCAAAACTTTTATAAAGTCGCCCAGAAAATCCGCCACATTTAAAGATTTCAAAGATTTATTTTTAAGACTCTAAATTCAATTCTTCTTTTTTAATCCTATTTCCGATATAAATTAAAATTTATTTTCTTCAATAAAAGCAAAAGATAAAAAACTAAATTAAAATATTAAATCAACAACATGCAATCAATTGTGACGTCACTTCAGAGTTTATCGATTGTCAGAACGCGAGTACAAATCTCAGGTACTCAGGAAGTAAACATTTTTATGATGATGATGACGACGATGATGATGATGACGATGATGATGATGATGATGGAACTCATATTCCGTCCACGCTAGGAATTGAAGCAAGTGGTTTTTATATCGGAGAATTGGTTCTCACTTCTTTCAGATGATTCTTTCAGTCAATCAAATGAAGTGGAAGAAGATTTCTGTGGGTCACGTGGGATGGAAACTGATGGATGGATGGATGGATGGATGGATGGATGGATGGATGGATGGATGGATGGATGGATGGATGGATGGATGGATGGATGGATGGATGGATGGATGGATGGATGGAGGATGGATGGATGGATGGATGGATGGATGGATGGAGGATGGATGGATGGAGGATGGATGGATGGATGGATGGATGGATGGATGGATGGATGGATGGATGGATGGATGGATGGATGGATGGATGGATGGATGGATGGATGGATGGATGGATGGATGAGGATGGATGGATGGATGGATGGATGGATGGATGGATGGATGGATGGATGGATGGATGGATGGATGATGGATGGATGGATGGATGGATGGATGGCTGGATGGATGGATGGATGGATGGATGGATGGATGGATGGATGGATGGATGGATGGATGGATGGATGGATGGATGGATGGATGGATGGATGGATGGATGGATGGATGGATGGATGGATGGATGGATGGATGGATGGATGGGGATGGATGGATGGATGGATGGATGGATGGATGGATGGATGGATGGATAAATGGATGGATCGCCTAAATTGCTTTTGCATATTTAATTAAAATGAGTCATGAATTGGACGATAATTTTGAAAGACAAATGATAATAAATTATTATTATTGTTATTACTAAATAATCCATCATAAATATTATAATCATAAGATTCATTTCAGTTCATTTTCAGCATATTTCCTTTAAAGGTCATCTTAATATAGTTTTTGATTTTAAGTCATTATTAATTTCTTGAAATGAAATGCTAAAAAATAATTCTTAAAAATTGAATTATATATAAATGAAAATTATTAGCGTAAATTTAATTAATATTTCCAAAAACTGCATCATAATTAGAGTAATTCTCATAATTATCACAAAAAGCTCAAAAATATAACAAATTTCAAAGTTCGTGCAAGTAATTATTTATTTACAAAGTAAGTAATTTCAAAGTAATAGTTTTCAAAGTAATTCATTACAATGTAACTTACTTACTTACTTACAACATTAATATTGCACGGGCATCTATTTATTACACTCGTTTAAACCAATTCTTTATTTTACAAAATCATATCATCCGCATAATATTTTTACTGCCAATTTCATCACCTACAAATTCTACTTTTATCGATAACAATTGATTAAATCTCCAACACATACACAGTCTTCAAACGGTCCTATTTATGCTCTCTAACAAGAAGGGAATACCTTACCAGAAAAATTTGTAGTTCTTACGTCAGAAAGTATCAACCACATCAAACCTTCATACCCCCTCCATAACACCCACGAATATATATATATATATATATATATATATACTGTTACTTATATATGAATACATAAAGTCCATCTTTTGCCCAAACCACCCTCAGTGCCCATGTTATGGACCTAGACTGCACAACACCAACACCATCTATCAAAAATCACTCACAAACTGGACCCTATTGGATACTATTATATTTATTATTTTTATTATTATATTTATTGTATTTATTATTTAAATTGTACTTAGTTCGTGGTATTCTCGATTAATTGTTGTTGTTGTTTTTTTGACAGGTCTATTTGTTTTATATACAGGTAAAGATTACATTGTACAGATTTTTTATTGTAATCTTTACAATGTAAATCTTTGCTTTGATGATGATGGTGGTGATTTATTACTGAACTCGTTGAACTTTTGAACCTAAAAACATCCTGAAATTTACCTTCGCTTGACCTTTGAACTTCAAAGGTTCAAGAATGTGAACCTTAAGGCGAGTTGAAGGCGGAAATGACATTAAAATGATTCATGAATTGGGCAGTAATTGCGAAAGGCATTTGATGAAAAAATTAAATATTAGGATTTAATTATTTTAATGATTTTTTACAAATATATAATACATAATTTATCATAAACATGTAAGCTGTAATTTATTAAAATTGTATAAGCTATAATTTATTATAATTACTAGAATAGTATTAAATAATTCGGTGAGATAATCCCGATGAAATGAGAGGACGACGTCACTACAGGTGAAATGTCACCTTTAATGGAAATGGGCAGTGCTCGGGTTTTTCCCCGAAGCACTTCATTACCCCCAAACACGCAATATACAACCGTTGTTAAAGAAAGTTCTGATACTACTGATGAATATGATGATGATGATGATGATGATGATGATGATGATGATGATGATGATGATGATGATGATGATGATGATGATGATGATGATGATGATGATGATGATGATGATGATGATGATGATGATGATGATGATGATGATGATGATGATGATGATGATGATGATGATGATGATGATGATGATGATGATGATGATGATGATGATGATGATGATGATGATGATGATGATGATGATGATGATGATGATGATGATGATGATGATGATGATGATGATGATGATGATGATGATGATGATGATGATGATGATGATGATGATGATGATGATGATGATGATGATGATGATGATGATGATGATGATGATGATGATGATGATGATGATGATGATGGATGATGATGATGATGATGATGATGATGATGATGATGATGATGATGATGATGATGATGATGATGATGATGATGATGATGATGATGATGATGGATGATGATGATGATGATGATGATGATGATGATGATATGATGATGATGATGATGATATGATGATGATGATGATGATGATGATGAGGATGATGATGATGATGATGGATGATGATGATGATGATGATGATGATGATGATGATGATGATGATGATGATGATGATGATGATGGATGATGATGATGATGATGATGATGATGATGATGATGATGATGATAACGATGACGATTATGATGATGATGACGACAATTGTAGTGATGTTGATAACAAGTTTGGTGACTGTAATTGTGGCCCCATGGATGAACTTGACTTGATGTTGAAGGTGGTGATGATGATGATGGCGATGGTGATAAATGGTCCATTTTAAGGCAATCAAGCAAATTAAATTTCAGTGAAATTTCAAAAATTTGTCATAAATTTAAAAATTTACCTCTAGAAATCATTTTCATAATTAATTTTTAATTTTTGTGAAAATATTTTAAAAGCATTTCCATCATTACTTTCCCTTTTTCATATATTCAATAAATCATCATCATCATCATCATCACCAACATCATCGTCATCATCATTCCTGCACAGTCGGATTATTGTCGTTCCACACGAGTGAACAACTTAAGGAGTTTCCTTTCTCAATTTTCTTCGATTTTTATTCGTTTTTTCTTGAAAAAGAAATCAATTTCGAATTTGAAGCACATTCGATTGTTTGATAAATAATCAAAGTAATACATTTACTAGTGATTTAATACAATTTTATTATTACTTGTATTACTACTAATAATAATAATATTTATGTAATGGCAGTTTAATTAATTTAAAATAATAATAGTGTTTATTATTAAGTTATAGTTTAATTAAATTATATTAATAATCAAATAGTTAAGTTAAAGTCATGTTTACTTTGTGCCTTTTGGGAATTATGTTTATCGCTGCATCAATTTGTGTGCAAACAATGCAAAATAACAGCATAATTGATAAAAAATAATAATAATAATAATAATAATAATAATAATAATGTAATTACAGTAAAATAAATTCAATAGCACAAATAATACAATATGTTTTGAACTATAATAAAACGATAATATAAAGGATACCGAAAATAATAGTGTAATTAGTAGCACCAACTGAAACGCTAATAATAGAACAGCTATTCTATTCACGTGATCGACGTTAGGACCAATCAGCATCAACTCACTGCCTTCTCCTTCCTCGTAAGACTTCCGCTTGCGCTCAAAAGCTCCGTGTTCAACTGGGGGCTAAACTGCACCCAAACGTCCCCCTCGGCTGCTCCCCACTTACCTCTGCGTGAACCCGACCTGGCCAGGTTCATCAAGGTCAAATCTTCCAACGAACCAATGGTGTTCGACTCTCCGAATACCCTGACCTCTGGTATTTGATCGAGTTTGCCCGCCCCGGCCAATGGCGAGACGACAATTCCTTGCGAGGAGGTCTTTGATTTGTGTCCACCAATAGGAAGGTGAGAGTTGGACTTATTGATCGATTGACCTTTGTCGGGTTTTCGTTTGAAGGTCAAGGCTATGAGGACCCTTCCCACGGCCTTCTTGAGGCGATCTTCTGTAGTTTTCTTCTTGAACTTCAAGTCTTCGTTGCTACCACCGTTGCTGCACTGATTCTTGGCGGTCGGTGTCGTCGTCTTGTTGAGACACGTGGCAGAACTTGAGAGGTTCATTGGCCTGTCGACCTTCGACGTGACATTGAGGGATGGATTCGAATTGCTGATGAGGTAGGGTGGAGTTAGGGGAGAGCTCAGGGGGTCCGGGGTTGAGTCCGTAACGGGCTGGAATTCCCCCGGGCTGGAAATTTTTGAAAGTCGGATAACCAGCACAAATTATGAAAAGTTAAATGCATAATTAATTACGCTAATTCGTTAATGCATATCCGCACGATTAATTATTATTTTTTTATTTACATGACATTGTCAGGGCACTTACTCTTCTAGTAATGGTTCCATTTCTCTCGCAAGTAGCACTGTGAAAGTCCAAGGAAGGAATCGAGGACGGGTTTGTTGAAATTGACTGAAACTGATTCAACTTTCAGACATCCATGCGATGATGTCACCTCGCGTCATCTGCCGATGACGACTGTGGCGGTTAAGATTTAAAAGGCCGAAAATGCGTCCGCCATTAAGGCCGGAAGTACCTCGATTACTGCGCATGCGTGCTTCAGCGGAAGACTCCGAGTATGACGTGGAAAATGACATAAGGCGCAGCCCCGAGCCAACTTCAAATTCTAAGAAACCCTCATTCGAGATCGTCATCATCACCTGCACCATCATCTCAAGACTAACACTATTATCCTACCATAAACATTTAAATTCAATGTTTAAAAATGTTCACGTCACCTACTTAAATATTCATGAAGCAATTCAATTGAGTAACATTTCTCTTACCTTTCAAATCATGGAGAACTTATCTTGGGGCAACAGCAGCAACAATAATAATAATAACAAAGACAACAATAATGATAATAATAATAATAATAAACTTTTTTAGTACCATTAAAAATAATGACGACGATAATAAAGTTTAATTGGCAAAAATTTTCTTCAAATCGCAGGAATCTCGATGAAGACAGTAGGAGTTTAGTTGGTTGTTTTTCAATGAAACGAAAAGATTAATTTTCCGAACGATTAAAATAAATCAACTTCAAATATTTCAGTTTAAAATATTTCAGTTTAAAATATTTCAGTTTAAAATAATTCAATTTAAAATATTTCAACTTAAATTATTTCAGTTTAATGACGGAAAATCCGATCACAGTAAGATGAACATCCGTCATTTTGATCATGAAACCTTGCAACAACGACACGCTACAAATAACATTTTCAATTTCTATTTGCATGGAATTTTAAATTAAATTAAATTAAATTAAATTAAATTACCTCGAAAATTACCTTACGAGTAAATCTAAAATGAATTTATTTAAAATTAAATCATAATTTCATGATTTATTCGTAACTTAATATTCATTCAATCAAATGAACGCATCCCCGAAATCTTAGCAAAGACAGAAGAGCTCCTTTTTTCATGGAAGCAATGGCCGTCACCTTTATTATCGTCCGCGTGCACCGCGCATTCGCCTCGGGCACAGATTTGCAAAGAAATGGAGAAGCAAAGAACTTTTAAAAAGCTGGAAGATTTTTTCATCATGGAATTTTTTTTTCATTAAAATTTTTTTAGAGTAAATATTTTTTCATAAATTTGTAATTTAAAACGATCGAGCCCATGCATAATTAATTCACGTTTTGCAACCATAATAAACATTTATTTGAATATTTTAATATGATATAATAAATCGTCTCAAAATCAACAATAAATGACTCACCTTAACCGATGATGACTTCAGGAAGGTACGCCTCCTTGGTGTGACAGGAGTGATGGCTGTTGCAATCGCAAACAATCAATCATTCAATTTCAATCATCCAGGATATTCGAGCATTTACTTGATCGAGGTATTACTTTTTAACTCTTACATCGAATTGGCTCCAAAACAACGACAAAGAAGAGAAAACAACACAATCCACAAACAGTAAGAGAAACTTGTTCCGTTGATAAGACCCCTAATATAAATAAATAAATAAATAAAATGAAATAGGTCATTAAGACTGAATTTACATAGTAGAAACAGAACATTGGAATAAAATACCATCAACTTATGAAGGAAGATCATGTTATTATATATAATTACTATTATTACATGCAAATACGAATTATAACATTTGCTGTTATTTCAAGTAAATAATCGAATAATTGAATTAATTAAGATTGACAATTTATCTCTATCATAAGCTTTTTAATTTAAATTTCAGTCGCATTCAGTCTAAGGCAAACACAAATAGCTATGCAATTGTGCTGGCACGCTTACAATGAACGTCTCCAACTCACAGTTCTGACAGCTGGCGTACCACTCGTTGATCTTCGAGTCGATTATCGTTCCTGCTTTTGGGAGGCCGGAAGCAGATATGGCCGCGTGACCTCCACCCCTCTGTTCGACCTGGCGACACTTCCGGTGTAACTCCTGAAGGAATTGTTCTCCGTATTCGAAATCCTTCGCAGCAGCACGACTCAACAAACTATCGCCATGCAGGGACAACGTCGGAGCCAGTGTTCTCCTAGGAGAGCGATGCTGGTAACGCTGGTAGAGATGATGCTGATGATGATGCTGCTGCTGCTGATCTTGCTGTTGAGGATGCTGAGGATGCTGTTGCTGATAAGTTTCACATTCGTTTGTCACTGGGAGTTTTTCTTTGCTTTTGTTGGGGGATTGCGATTTATCTGGTGTCCTGGCGAATGGAAAGGAACTGTTAAAATGTATCCTAGCGAATGAATAAAAAATATACCCTAGCGAACGAATAAAAAATGTACCCTAGCGAACAAATAAAAATGTACCCTAGCGAACGAATAAAAATATGTCGCTCTGGTGAATAAAAATAAATCTTGTTAAAAAGCATTTAACATGATTTAGGACAATAAGCGTCAAATTTTAACAAAACAAATTTTTATTTGTGCTTTAACGATCTGCTCGATGCTTAAAATTTAATTTTCATCTGCAAGGTGAATTTCATTATTTACGTTTTTCACAAAATGTTATTTTTATCAATCTATTTAAAAAAAAAGCTTGTCCTAAAGGTTTACATTTAACTACTTCAATTAACATCTCAGGTTAACAACCTAATCCCATCGCTTCGAATCCTACTTAAGGAATGTTTTGGAACATCTGCTAATGGCCCCTTCGCTTCGGATTAAGAAGAATATTATTGATTTTGATGTTTTCTCACAAAATAAGATGTACCTTTTAGATGATGTGAAATTTTAGCTTCGGCTGGGATTTGCTCAAGGTTTCTGGGAATTGGCTAAATGAAATTTTTATATCTTAAATTAGCTTTGTCGTGAATTGGAAGCATTTTAAGTCTTCGTTCGCTTTTAAAGCTTTTGAAATTTTCAAAAATTGCTGTAAATGCGAGATTGACTTAAGCCGAGGCTCTTATTAGGCTTTAGAGGTCATGATGATCGTATTGGTGATGGTTTTGATGATGCTACTGATGATGATAATGATGATGGCATTGATTATTATTATTATTCATGCACATCATGTCAAAAGGTATCAGGAAGCATCGATGCATTTCGATGGTGTCTATGTATTAACCTGGTTGTCATGGAGACGAAGAAGGGGGCGGTAATGATGACGACGTTGGTGAAATACTCTGAGTATATTCACAAAATTAATATTTTAACTAAAATTTTGTTATTAATAATAATATTTTTGTAATTGTTTTTTTTATTGGTCGATATTTCAATGACGGTAAACTTTCCACCACAACGAAACACTGCTGCTATGGGAATAGAAACATCCCTCAGACATTCGCAACACGTGCAACTGAATACTACAGGTAAACACTCTTCAAGAACCTGCCCGAGTGAACAATAAATCGATAAACCAACCACCCAACCACTGGTTTACCTTCCACCAATGCTTTTGCTACACCATGCCCACAGAACACAATCACCAACTCTTCTGCAACAGTTTTTTCCCAACGAAACCTAATCTAGTGCGCAATCAATATTCATTTGGTAACCTCAAACTTCTCATTCTCGCCATACTCCCCATAGTCCCCACACTCGACTAGTGACTAGTGACTCCCCATAGTCTCCAAACTCAACACAGTAATTATAATTACTAGTTACTAACTAGTGACTAGCTAAATATTCCTAGGTACAAAAAAAACTCCAAAGTCTTTAAAAACCTTTTACTTATCCAGGACGGAAGGATCTGTCAATACATTCGTTGTCATGACAACGGAACTGGATAAACACCATAAAAAAACTGGCCCTTCCTGTCCAATGAGATGAAAGTGCAAAGGATTCTGTCTTCAAGCTGTTGTTGCTCGTTGTTATGATCGTTGTTGAAAGTTGTTGTTGATGTTTTTGTTGATGTTGAAAGTTGTTGAAGTTCTTGTTGATGTTGAAAATTGTTGTTAATGTTGATGTTGTTGTTAATGTTGTTGTTGATGTTGAAAGTTGTTGTTAATGTTCTTGTTGATGTTGTTGTGGCAACAGTTATTGTTGTTGATGTCGAAATGTTCGACATTTAATTGTCACTTCAATTCCAAGGCTCCTTCAAATAATGACCGCCATCATTTCAGAACTCTCTCGAGAGAAATGAGCACGATGATGATGATGACGACGATGACGTAATGATGGCGATGATGATGATGATGATGATGATGATGATGATGATGATGATGATGATGATGATGATGATGATGATGATGATGATGAATGATGATGATGATGTGATGATGATGATGATGAATGATGATGATGCTGATGATGATGATGATGATGATGATGATGATAATAATAATTATAATAACATTTATTAGTAGTTATAATAATAACAATAAAATAATAATAATCATAAATAATACAATAACAATAATAATAATAACAATAATACTAATAACGATGATGATGATGGTGGTAATGATGGTAATGGCTAGTCTTAGATGAGGGCGATGAAAGGCATGGACATGTGACGTATCCAATTATAAAAGTGGATTATTAAACGGATGAGAACTTTGAGGACTCGGATAATTTCGTTTCAAATCCGGAGATAATGATCGAGAATAAAGATGCTCTTGATGAGGATTATGATGATGATGGCGGTGTTGGTGATGATGATGATGATGATGATTATGATTGTGGTGCTGGTGATGATGGTGATTATGACTGTGGTAATGCTGATGATTATGATTGTGGTAATGGTGATGATGATGACGACGATGTCATCGATGATGTTATGGTGGTGATGAGTTTTAGGGCTTAGTGTAAAGTAATTATGCATGAGTTCATTAAGATAATTAGTTACAATTACTACAAATTGCGAGAATATTTGGATCATGTTACTGAGACAGAAATCATTTTCACGTTTCTTGCTTCACCTAGTAATCCAAACCGATGTCATTAAAATTGCACTTTTAAGGGTTGGGCCTTAACTGTCTTAAGCCATTGAACCATGTAAATAAGACTGTCACTGATGATGCTGATGATGATGATGACGATGCTGATGATGATGATGACGGTGACGACGATGATAATGATGATGATGCTGTTGCTGATGATGGTTGATGAAGAGAGTGGATGGATGTACATTCCTTCAGTAGCAAGACTCATTTAGCAATGTCGATGTCGATTACGGTTTCATTGGAAGCATTTCACCATTTCTGAGCTGCTGTCTTGCAAGAAGGAGACAAATTGCCTTCACGACGAAATACGTCATGTCCGCTTTAAGCTCCATTACCTATGAATGCAACAGACTTTGTAACATGGGGCCAACGAATGTAAATGATTGACGGGCTCACCATCCATCCATCCACCCATCCATCCACCCAACCATCCACCCAACCACTCACCCACTCATCCACCCAACCATCCATCCACCCAACCATCCATCCACCCATCCATCCATCCACCCACCCATCCACCAAACTTCCCATCTGTCCACCCATACATCGATCATTCATCCATTCATTCGTTCATCTGCCGACAAGCCTATCCATTCATCAAAGAGTCCATCCATCCTCCAATCTGAACGTGGTAAACAATTGTTTTTCCAGGAAGCTGTTCGTAAGTCACGTGACTGAAAATTGTGGACGATATTCGATCACGTCGGAATTGAGGATCACGTTGAGCTACGAAAATGATAGGAATTTTGTTGTAAGCTTTCTCTTTAACCCTACATCCATCCGTCCGTCCGTCTATCCATCCACCCGTCCGTCCATCTGTCCGTCCATCCGTCCGTCCATCCGTCCGTCCATCTGTCCGTCCATCATTCCGTACTTCCATCCAACCATCCATCCATCCTTCCATCCATACAGCCCTTCACCTTGTCACTTGTTAATGGTTTTTCTATGCATCGTAGCAGCAATTCGCCGATGCATGGAGGACCGCCTGGGTGGATTCCATCTTGGATGCACCTTGGAGAAATGAATGAAACGTGGAAACGAGAACCAAGACACGCTGGAAAAGTCGATGCTCAGACAATGGAGGAGATAATGGTCCATTTTCTGAAGTTGAAAGAGTTGATGGTTGGGTAGTTGATTAAGGGAAGATGTGGGGTAAGATCACGGTGCGAGAGATGAATGAATGAATGAATGAATGAATGAATGAATGAATGAATGAATGAATGAATGAAATGAATGAATGAATGAATGAATGAATGAATGAATGAATGAATGAATGAATGAATGAATGAATGAATGAATGAATG
>JAJTWR010000275.1:267500-272500 GCA_021613335.1 Whitmania pigra | reverse complement strand
AAATAAATTTGATAAAAAATAAAATTGTTGTTGATGACGTCACAGATTCAATCTTACAAGCACTCCACGTGTTCTTCTTTCCAAAAAGTTCAGGAAATCCTATTATTCGTTGTTGTTGTTGTTGTTGTTCTGTTTATTATTATTATTATTATTATTATTATTATTATTATTATTATTATTATTATTATTATTATTATTATTATTATGATTATTATTATTAGTATTATTATTATTATTATTTATTATTATTATTTATTATTATTATTTATTATTATTATTATTATTATTATTATTATTATATTATTATTATTATTATTATTATTATTATTATTATATTATTATTATTATTATTATTATTATTATTATTATTATTATTATTTTATTTTATTTTTTTTAACATCACTTAGTTTTAATTCACTGGTTAGATTTAATATTTAGTTATAATATTTATTTATAATATTTCTAATTTTTCTTAAAAAATGTCAAAAACATGTTCTCAATGTTTGCCTTCGAAAACAGAAGTAAATGTTTAATTTGAGTCCACGTTCGAAGACCATTTATGTAGCGCTCGGTGTGTCACTTTCGCAGCTATCTTCATGCTTGCATTTTTGCCACGTCCATGAATATTTATGAGGCTGTTTATAATTTAACAACTTGTCACAAATAGATTTATTTTTATCCGAGATGTCTTGCTACTCAATTTACTACTAATTAATACACAAAAACGTGTCTTAATTTAGAATAAAATGATGCTTAAATATTTTTTTATTAAGGCTTTCAATGAGTATTTATTCATAAATGATTAATTATGCAAGAGTATTTTTAGAATCCCATAAATTCCCAGTTTTACATCTCTTACTCGCAGCCAATGAGACATCGCCTAAATCCGACAACTCCATTACCATGGAAACCCTGCGGCTTAATGTGATTACAAACTCAACTCGGTTCCTATGAGGAGTGGAAAAATGATGTTCGACCTTCAGGCACGGTGTTCGAATCCCAGCTCGAGACATTAGCAAGCGTTCGTATTTTCTCTAGTTGAAATCCGTCGATTTAAAACAAGCTTATTAATAAATAGATTTTTATTTTAAAATGTTTTAAATCTCGTTTAGTTTAGGTCCTGCTGTTTCAGAATGATCGTAGAATAATTTTAATAACAGATAATAACGACAACAATTTCACTTTGTTTACGTTTACGAGAAAAGACATTAGTTTTGAGTCAAAATGAGAGCAAATTTTCAAATGCTTATTTCTATTAAGCAAAATAAGAAGCAGTAATTTAAACCTCCCCTGATGTGCATCAGAATCTTAAACAGGACTGGTTAGAAATGTCTTTGTAGAACTTGTGGTTAGGGTGGTAACTGTGGTAAGGGTAGTACTTGTTGTAAGGGTAGTACTTGTTGTAAGGGTAGTACTTGTGGTGAGGGTGGTACTTGTGGTGAGGGTGGTACTTGTAATCGTTGTAATCATCACCATCATCATCCTAGGCATAATCATCATCATAATCGGCAACAAGCATCTGTGGCATTGTAGTCTTCACCAACACGTCTCCATTGTCGGGGAAAATTGTTGAATCGGTGGATGAATTGGTAGACGGATGGATGGACGGATGGATGGAGGGATGGATGGATGAACGGACGGATGGATGGATGGATGGATGGACAGATGGATGAATAGATAGATCAGAGGTGCACAACCCTCGGCCCGCGGGCCGCATGCGGCCCACCGGCCCGTTTGATGCGGCCCCCAGACAACTAGTCCATTTTGGCTATTTGCGGCCCTAACAGAATTTTAAATCGATGCACCCGCCCATCTCTTTTTAATAGTACTGTTCGCACATCCTATTTGTTCAGCTTTTCAGAAGGAATACCAGTGTGACTTCAATAAATACCACGACAGTTGTGAAGCGTTACTAAAGGAATTTAATGAACGTTTTGATGCATTCAGGGAGCATAAGGATTTATTCAATTTCATCTGTGACCCTTTCTCTTGTGCTGTAGAATCCGTACCTGAGCAATGTCAGTTAGAAGTCATTGATCTTCAATGTTCATCAGAATTAAAGTCTGCGTTTCAGCATAACTCCATTTTAACTTTTTATGGAAGTCTAAGTTCAGTTAAATATGGAGCGGTCAAAGATTTGGCTTGCCGAATCTTGTCTGAATTTGGCAGCACATACGTGTGTGAACAAACGTTTTCAGTCATGAACACAAATAAAAATAAACTGAGATCATCTTTGACTGATGATAATCTTTATTCGATTTTGAGGCTTGCAACAACAGAACTCGAACCCAATATTGACAATGTTGTTGCAACCATTCAGGCTCAACCTTCTCATTAAAATACTAACATTTAATTATTCATACATTTTTAAATAACGTTATTTTTTTTATGACATTCATTAAAAATTTGCATATCTTTGAGTTGTTTTATTGTGTGATCTATGTGCACGCTGATGCGGCCCCTGGCGCCCAGGGACTAAGTAATTTTGGCCCTCAGGCTGAAAAAGGTTGTGCACCCCTGAGATAGATGAATGGATGATTTTCCTTAGCAATCACGAATTCCACATTGATGGCCCTCTGTGAAGTCGATTTTATGGACATTACAGTCAAGGTTGTTAAAGGCTGGGTTTCCTCAGTTGCTTTCTGCATCATCATCATCATCATCATCATCGCCATCCTCTTCATCATTGTCATCATCATCATCATCATCATCGCCATCATCATCATCATCATCATCATCATCATCATCGCCATCATCTTCATCATTGTCATCACCAATTTATTCACAACCATCCTCATCGTCATTATCACCGCTTCTCCTGCCGAATTTCTGGGTTGTCATGACAACCTCGATTCGTTGTGTTTCCTAATGGAGTTTTAAATTACTGCTCGCAACATGTCGCCAACCAGATATTTTCTTGATTGAATTTTAATTAAATAATAATAAATTAAGTTCGATATTAATTTATTTCTAATATTAAGTTAAGTCTAATAGTAGGTGTTACGTGAAAAATATTTATTATTATTTATTCGTCGACGAAATAAAATAAGGTCGAAAATGATTACGTATTAGTTAACCATTAACTTAGATAATATTATAATAAATAATTTTTAATAATTTAATCATATTAAAAAAAAGTAAAACTAGAATAACAATAACAATTATTTGAAAAACTAAATCCAGAATAAAACGCATGATAAATATTTACCATTTCACGCTTTCGCAATCTTTGGTGTTTGAAAAAACGAGATCTAGGACAAGAATTTAAACTTGGAATTAAAATTGTTTTCAGAACTATTACATAATTAATATTTATAAATACATAATAAAACATTAATTAATTAATATATTTATAGTTACATCATAAAACACTGGTTTATATAAATATTTATAATTTCGTAAAAAAACAGTAATTAATAAAAATTTAATTTAATAACGCATTTCCGCTCATGCGCAGTTGTCATTTGAACGCGTGTAATTAAATTTGACAGGTCGAAGAGAATATTAGTCTTTTATTTTAAAGCTTTCAAAATATTTTTAATGAGATATCATTGTAAAATGTAATGAAGTTAATGTAAATATTTGTTTCCAACATTCCTATTTTATTCAGCATTTATAATCGCGGAGCCAAAACATTAATCTAATGAGGTAATCGTTAACGTAATAAACTAATTATTGGCATAATAAGGTAATCAGTACGTGTTTGTGTGTAGTGCACCCATGGGCCGTTTCAAAACTCTAAAACATTTATGCGGTGTGTTCCAGGTTGTTTGAGCAAGATGTCATTGGGGAATAGGGGTAGCTGTGGTTTTCCCTACTCTGAGTCCTGTTGCCCCCTCTGGGTAGGTTCACCTCTTACCTTGACCTTTGGTTAAAAGCTATGAAAAGGTCACTTCAAAATGGTCAACGTGCTGTTCTCATCTAGGAATGCTAAATTAAATGTTTGAAGTCTTTGGGACTTAATAATAGATGTTTATCAAGTGGATTGATGGATGGAATGACGGATGCATGGATGGGCGGATGGGTGGATGGTTGAACGCATAGAAGGAGGCATAAAAGAGAGGATTATCGAGAGGGCAAGCAACTGCCACCTGGCGACACATTTCATTGTTCGAGGTGCCAATCAGATTTTTAGAACTTCCTTTACAGTATACAAGTAGTGATCTTACATCGGTGTGGCATTTTGCGTTGCCATGGAAATGGTCAACTGTTAGCATTATTGCTTTACACTCTTATGGTTGACCTGTGCTAAGGTCCCTTTTGATTGAAAGTATGTCATCGAAATTTACAATCCAATCAGATGTAACAATAAAACGTGACACGTTTTTGTGGAGTCTCAAAGGTTTTCATTGGTCGCCCAAAATCATTAACTTGTTTGCTGATTAGTTGTTTAGAATAATAAGACATTTAATTGTTGTTAATTTTTAAAGCATCATGAAGTCCAAATCATCTCAGTTATGCAACGGACTATAATCAAATAAATAAATAAATAAAGCATCATGTTTAGTGCA
Source organism: Whitmania pigra (assembly GCA_021613335.1). Classification (NCBI taxonomy): domain Eukaryota; kingdom Metazoa; phylum Annelida; class Clitellata; order Hirudinida; family Haemopidae; genus Whitmania; species Whitmania pigra. Next base: position 267,989 of record JAJTWR010000275.1, on the reverse strand, counting down.
TTAGAGGCTAATTTTCAATGTCATTCAAAATAATTCAAGTTATTTTAAATTAATTATAATAATTCATGTCATTTTAAATTAGTTTTTCCTGTTTTTGCACGCATGTGGTGGTAACTCTCGCCATCTTTCAATAAAAAATAAATATTTATTTTTGATCGTTGTAATGCCATTTATATAGTTTAAGTTTCAGAATCATTATAATAATTTTACATTTTGAAGATTTCCAAAATTTTCTAGTTGCTCAACAATTTGATGGCATCGACTTTGAAACCTTGCTCAATCCTCTGTTACGCAGAATGGTGTATTACCGACCTTACGTAATACTGGATCGTAAATGGTATTGCAACGTCGAAACTGAAGTTGTTTATATCCGTTTCTAAGGAAATGTAAACAGTAAACTTCCACGTAAACTTGACCTCGTGCACAGCTGCATTGGAAGGCAAAAGGTTAAAGGTTAACACAGCACGACCCGACCTAATTCGGGCAACG
>JAJTWR010000275.1:205000-252500 GCA_021613335.1 Whitmania pigra | reverse complement strand
AGTGAGCTAGTGCTCGAATTGAATGAATGAATTAATTAGTGAAATGTGATTCGCCAGCGACGTTATTTAATTACAAATTTGTACAACTCAATGACTTAAACGAATGCTAGTTTGATAAAACAGGCAAATAAAATTCATCGTAAAATAATTATAGTCAATTGTTTTAAAAACTCATTTAAAAGCATTTAAATCGAAACATCACTTCAAAGATTGGAAAACTTTCAAAGTTTCGAAGATGAAAAGACTAAATGGCTAATTGATGCCTAAGGCAATTAAACATTTCCAAAACACATTCAACGGCCCCGAGGATCTCACATGAACTTAAAATATTAAATTGGCCAAGAAACGGTAAAATCCAAAAATGTAATAAATGTAATAATAAATGTAATTAAAACTGTAATGTGTACTACACATACGCATAAACATTGGCAAAGTATCAAGAACCAGTACTCGCCTAATCCCAGAGTCAAATTGACGCTGTTTGGGTACTGAATGTCTTCCGCCAGCATCGTGGAGGACTGCCACCAAGTAAGGTTTTGGGGGGTATTGTGGTCGGTCAGGAATTTAGGGTGATGAGCCTTCGACTCGTCCGTGGCGTCGCAATCGTCGCACCACTTTTCCTCTCCGCTGATAACCATCTGAAGGCAAAAGTGCTCCCTCGCCTTCTCTCCACACGTGTTGCTCACCGTGAACAGACGATTGAAGGCTGGATTGACGAAAGGCGGGAAGCAAGCCACTGGTCCGGTGTCATCGTAACAAGCGTTGCTCAAACTGGCCAGTGTGCATTTAGAGTAACTCAGAAACAACAAGAGTAAAGTCAGTAAATTGTCCCCTTTAGACATTTTTTCGAAGCTATTTCTCTACGACAGACAAATAAAAGTGAATTTCTTAAAAACGCCTTAAAACATAATTTAAATAACTGGAATATTTTTATCTGGAGCTTACAACCTCCTTAAAATCTTCAAGCGAGAGTTAAGCGAGTGCTTAGTACAGCCGTTATAAGGAGCCCTTTCGTGTACAACGGAACGCTGAAGTGCATGTAACCGAAATACGCTGATTTTATTATTTATTTATGTCTTATTTTACAAATTTTAAATTACCTAAAAGAAATCCGAGGTAATTCGGATAATGTACGTTAATTATCTGTACTCTACAAATAACATAAAATCAAATTTAAGTCTTAGTGAGATTAATAAAGCTGTAATTATTCCTCATAAAGAAATTTAAAATAACAAACTTTTTTCATTTCTTTTTTTTCGTCGCCTCCTAACGTCACAATTCGGCTTAATGCCTCGATGACTCAAAAAAAAACCGTCAGAAATGTTTATTTATATTTGCCAGCGTAGATCCAAATTAAAAATATCTTCTGTGCAGGACGACACTTAGAAAATGTGAGCAAAGGATCATCGTGAAATAAGCTATCGTTACAAGATTTTCATAACTCACAAAATATATAACGAACAGTTTTATAAGATTTTTGGAATGATTTCACAGTTGGGACATTGATTGGCATATGTCGTAAATGTGGTAATCTACCAATAAATGATATGTCACATTCAAAAACAAAATAATTCAAAACGATAAGTTTCCAAAGGTGCTGCAAAGAAAGAGACGAAGACGATTTAATGAAACGAGTCTACCGATGTCTTTGTTAGTTTGCTACCTGCAAATCTAACGCTTGATTGGGGCTTAATTGTTGTTTGAAAGAGTACATGAAAAAGTAATGCCCTCAAACAATACTTAAGAATGATATTTGGTTTTGAATACAACACAAAGATAAATTGAACAAATTTAGTTTGACATTAATTCTCCACTAAAACAATGAGTTTGTAAAAGTGATGATAAAATATGAACAAAATTATTTTTAATGCCTTTCTTTAGTGAAGGAGATGCTAGCTTAATTTAGCTTGCTTTAAAATCTCTAATAAGTCAGTCATTGATTTTGTTTTTCAGAGATCATGCATTAACAACTATCACAACTATGATGTCTGTAAATGTTTGTTGAAAAATGAATAATTAGAAGACATAGATACAGCAAAACAATAAATAGCAATAAAAAATAAGAAAACGGTGCCTCGTGAGGTAAAAACAGCAATTCTACTTCTAAGATCTTCAGAAACTAAAATAGACAACTTGTCGACTGCTACTTTCAAAGAGCATGTCTGAGGCTTCTTCTGTGCCATCTTTATAAAAGATTTCTTGAAACATGATTACTATTTGCTTAGTGTCCGTCGACTTTCGTTGCCGAAACCCACGCATTAAGAAGTGAGGCCCAGTCGCGAGATCTTCGCCGCGAGAAAGCTGTGCAAGATGAATACGAGGGGCTTGGGGTTAATGTCCAGGTCGAGCTCCTGAAAGAAAGAAGAACGATTTATTCGTCGAGCTCGACAATTTATTCGGCCGATCCCGTCGAACTTACGACTCCTCTGTCGTCGGAAAAGTGCAAGAGCAACATCCTGATTCCGTCGTCCGCCGAAGACTTGAGCTGCTCGAAGGAGTAGTGCCAAAGGAAGACCGACGATTTCTGGGGCAGGTCATGGTTCTGATTCAAAGTTTGTGGCGGAGCCATTCCGAAGAGAGTGAAGCCGTTGTCGTAATGAAGGACCAGTCGACAGCTCAAGCCATTCCAGGTCACGGCTGAAAAATGTACGTTTAGTCGATTTCTCATGAGTTTAATAAAAATAATCTCGATGCATCCACGAGTGCCATTCTCAGACTTTACGATCGGCTTAAATTTCACCAACCGATTTTCCTCACCCGTACTGAGCTCTCTGACAAGTTCCACGGCAGAATTCGTGCCTTGGATGAGAGCCAGTGTCCAGTTGGAAAGGTCTCTGTGAGTCTCCACTTTCAGTACGTGTTCCTCTATGCCCAGTCTCGTCCCCGATCTCAAGCCGAAGAAGAAACACTCTGCCATGTTGAGCTGTTGCTGTTGTTGACTGGTCTGTTGTTGCTGGAGTTGTTGGAAGCAGTTATTGTTGATGTGCACGAGCCTAAAGGAAACGTTGATAATTTAAAGGTACTGTAATTAGCATTGCTAAAAAGCGCCAACGATTTTTAATTCTCGCCTCGTCGCCAGAATCGAATAACTGAGGAAAGGACTGGACCATTCCTCTTGGCTAGAAGGTGCGACCTCGTAGAATAAGATGTCTTTTTCGGTTATTGCTATGAATACAGGTCTCCAAGAGGCAGGCAACAGCGGATTGAGTCCAACCTTGAACGACAGGATTAAAAGTCCATTTATTAACGACCGTCGATTTACTTTACTTCGGGAATTCGACACAGTTCAAAGTTTTAAACCTGCTCCGTCAGCCAGCCCAGGTGTCTGATTTGCACCATGTCTCCGGGCGGACTGGACGAACTCGAGCGGAGGATTTTGTTCGCCTCGAGGACGGCTTCTCGATTGGTCACCTCTATGCAGTCGTGAACGGCGTGGAACCAATCGGCGCTCGCGGGCTCGTCGGGAAATCGAAGAAAGAGAGAAGACTTGAGGTCCGGAGAGCGCAACTCGACCGCGTGCACGGAAACCGGACTTCTCTTAAAGAAGGACATTTTGAGTGGAATGACTTTAGAGATGTCCGTCGTGGCTTTTCCCATAGAAGACGAGCATTTAGAAGAAGTGGATTTCAAACTGCCCCATCCAATTTCACCAAGGGCTGAAGACTTTCTGAAATATGGGATCACTTCCCAAAGAAATTTGACTGCAAAATATAAAAACAAGAACTTGTAAAATTACAATTTGTTTAATCAATGTACTTACTACATGTTAAATATTTATGTTCGTCAGTTCATGAAATTTACATAATAAAGCTAACACTGACAATTTATAAAATTTTATTATCACTTGTATTTTTCTAAATTTTTTAAGCCAGACAACAGATAAAACATAAGAAACCAAAAAAAGTACCTTCAAGGTCCACTATTTTCCCAGCCTTCTTTAGTGCTCTGACTGCATCATCATGACTAGCATCTCTTAAATCTTCTCCATTGACAGAAAGAATGGCATCCCCAACATACAGCTGCTTAGTTCTATCTGCAGCCATGTCCTTAAAAATCTTAGAAATCAAAATGGGCATTTTATTCTCCCGTCCTCCTTTAATGCTGATGCCCAGGCCATTGGCATCTTCTTTTTGGAGACGTACTAAACGCTTCCTGCCCGTGAGTTCCGGAGGAGGATGGGGCTCGCCAATGTCCCTGCTCCATGAATCGATGGGAGCACCAGATCCCACGACATTAGGGTCCGCTCCAAAGCAATGATCGTCCAAGGAAAGGGTTAAACTGTCAGCTTCCAGCTGCAGTATAGCCGGGGACCATTGTTCTTTTATCAATACCTCAACTTTTGCAGTTAGCGGGCTTGCCATTACCATTTAGCTGATTTGGAAGGACCGAACTAATATCAGGAAATACAAAATAAAAGTTCATGGTCCTCCGAAGCATGACATTACCAGGCCGAAAAATTGCTTCCCGAAGGAAACATTTCGTGTGAGGGGGTTGATTCGGTAAGTAAGGAGTTCATATTGACATCAGATTATCAGTAATCAGTTAGTTAAGGCACTATCGTTTCTAAATGATTTTTTGATATCTCTTTGTTAAAGATAAATTATCTTAGATAATACCATGTAAGCTAAGCGTAAGTATATAATACATACAAGTATAACTTATTTTTAACTTGAAGTAATTAGCAAAAAAGTATATATTTATTATAAAGCTTGAATAGAAGGTCCTTTTGCAGTTCTTTCAAGACTTAACACAAAAACATAACAATATAAAAGTTCTGTTTTTCTCCCTCCCGAAAGTTTAAACTTTAACTTTAAAAAAAACTTACTTACTTTTAATTAACACAAGCATACCTTTTTAGATATAACCATTTGTTAACATTCTATGAATAAAATACCTCTGATATTTGATGGAAATACCAGGAAAAGAGTGTGCGTCCGCCTCGAAAGGGTTTACCCGTTATTCGTTGTTGCCTTAAATAGGTCGAGCTTTATAACTAATCGATGCGGAGTTAATTTTGTTATAGAAATATTTGCTCTTCAAAGTAAGGTTTAGAACATTCATACCATGGAATCGGCATCAGAAGTAGAATTGCTGAAAGGTTCGACAAGTTCCGTTTTACACTGTGTTATACTTTTAAAAGTTGTTTTAGTAATTGTTTTAGTTTGGCCTAATACGTTTCTTACGGCATACTCCGTATTAAACTTCTCTGCTTAAGATTTACAAACCGTCTCTCGTAATGGTATTAGGTATTCCAGGAGTGGTTAAACTATGGAAAGGGTGCAAAAAAAAAGAGAATGAGTGTAATCAAGGGTCTAACAAATTTGAGTTATGAGGCTAAATTAAGAAGATGCAAACTAAGAAATCTAAAAATAAGAAGTAGAGGTGATCTCACAGGAACATTCAAAACAAGAAGATACAATTTACAACATAAACATTTTTTTGAGGCCACCAAATGCAGCTCCACAAGGGGACTTGTCTGTATGTAGGAAGGCAATAGTTGCTCTGAAGAATAGTTGAACAATTAGTGGAGCACGAGAGTAGTGGTTAAAGGTTTGGAACAAGATAGACGAGGAGACAATATACTTAGATTTGGTGGAACTATTTAATATAAAACCTAATATAATTTAATAATAACCTTATAATAATCTAATGTAATATATATTATATATAATATCATATAACCCTAACCCTGTGGATATTGATTTAAAAAGGAGTGACAATAGTCTGCTTAAATATATTGCCAAACATTAACGTTATGTTATTTTAAATTCAGTTAATAAAAATGACATTTGCTAATTATGCTGCACAGTTTTGTTGATAACGGTATGGTAAAATCATTATTGCATATATGCCAAATGCAATTACAGATTTCTCGATTACTTGATTGCGAACAAATGTTCGTGTAATGTAATTTTAAACGCAAGGACTACGTACTTATTCTCTGCAGCCACCATGGCTCAGCTCATGCAATCCATCGAAGATCTCATGAAAGAAAGAAGCGACAACGCCAACCAAATCAAGGAGGCGTTACTCGTTCGAACGAAAATTGAGAAGCTTCAAAAAGAGGTGAACGATTGAGATTCAATCTAAGATTTTTGGCTCGACAGATGTCCGATAACATTTTAAAATAATTTTATTTATCGTCATTTTATTAACATTAATTTATATGTAAATTATATTTATGTCAATAATAATAAAAATAACAATAATAATATCGGTTAAATGGTGAGCACTTTATGCACAGTTATTGTCAGATAAAAAAATGATTGCTTTAAAAGCGCTCCATTTTAACGTTCTTCCTGACAGTACAATTCTCTGTCCCGAATGCACACACAGTCCATGGAAAAAGCAAAGGATGAGTGGGTTTTCACTTTTTATTTTCGATCCGCCATCATTATCATCCTCGTGTTCGTTCAATATCATTATCATCGTGTTCGTTCCGCCATCATTATCATCGTGTTCGTTCAATATCATTATCACGACTTAACATCCTCATAACAGCAGATTTAACATCAAACAGTCACATGTCAGTCTGACCAGCAATTAATGCCTACAGGATAAATGCTTAACTTATTGACAGGCAGAGCAGATTGCAATCGGAAAACAATGCCTATAAAGAGAACCTTGAAGCACTGATGTTGGTGTCGTTATTGTTGTCTCTTGTTTTCGATGCAGTTGCATATTCAACAACGTTGTTGTCGTATTCTCCTGCAGAGCCAATGCTAACGTCTTTAGGTCGAAGTTCGACGAGCTCGCCCGACTCTCCGAGAATCTCAAAATTAGGAACGTTAGTCGATAATCGTCACTATCTCGTGCGTCATCATCACCATCATCAATGTCTCCATTGTGTTACGTTAATATCTTGACCAAAATGCAAAATAAATCGTTTTCAGGAGTCTTTGGAGTTGGAGAACAAACAACTGAAGGATAAATTAAAAGACGTCGCCTACAACATGGTTGGTGATTGACGAGGATAATGATCTCTTATTGACATTGATTGCATTTCATTCTTCATGCAGATGACTTTAGGAGGGGATTTGAACAAATGTGTCGACGACTTTAACGAACCGAACACCTCGTCGAGTCGCAACCCTCGGACCGACGAGCCGCGAGCTCCGGCAAGCATTCCCACGAAGCTGCAGCAGTCCGCAGCACGGGGACTGACCAACGGGGGACGGACTTTGGAAAGCGCCCCGGACGACTGGCCCGCGGAAGTCTGCGAGTTCTGCAAAACGTCCGGGTTTTGCTCGCAAGAAGCTTACCTCAAACATGTCGGGCAATGCCAATAATGTTAATAATGTTTATAAAGTCTATAACATCTAGATACTGATTTTGATTTCGGAGGCCAAATTTTGTTTCATTCTCGAGTCGTGCTGTAAAAATCGAGATGCAACGTTCCTATCTCTACTCGAGCCTTGATAATGATCCTTAACGTATCTATGAATCCACATTTCATTGGTCACAAGTGCATTAATTTTGTTTTAGTGGCATTCACTCCAAGCAAATATCCAATTTTTGTGCATTTATTTTATTAAATATTATTTGAATTATTACATTATAATTATAATAATAATTATATAATATTATTATACCGACAATAATAATTATATAATTATATAATAATAAATATAGGAATATTATAATATTATTATATAATAATATTTTTTAATTTTTACCTCCATTCCTATAATTATTATTATATTTATAATTATTATTATATAATTATTATTATTATTACATCAACAATTCTCTGTTCCAAGTTCATTCACTTTCCATGCATCATTCAAAAGTTTCCATCCTTTGATTCCAGAGTCAGGATATTGAAGCTTTAATGTAACTTTTCAGAATGCAACGTTCGAATTTGTCTCCATTCCTCGTAAAATGTACAGTATTTACCAGAGCAACAGTTTGTACAAGAAAATTAAAACTTTATTGTGTCTTAAATCTGATGAAGATTATAATGCCAAACATCTCCCGACCTGTCGTCAAGAATCGAAGACGACGAGCCGTCGTCGATGACGCACGAGGTCAGGATCCTGCCTCCTCTATTCTCGGCTTGTTCGGATTGTTGTCGACCAGCCAATCGGCAAACCAGACCTTGGCAAACAAACGAATTGTGATTTTCATTATTTTGACAAAGCTTATTTTCAGTTATAACATAGTTGTGAATGCATACCACTGGGTTGAAGGGTTTATTGTGGCAGAGTGCAGCAAGGCCCTTGACCAACGTCGAACGAACCACTCCGTCCAAATACTCTTCCATTTTGTGCAGGGGATGTGTCTCCAACGCAGCTTCAATGCATTAATTAATTAATTAATTACATTAAATTGCAATAATAATTCACTTCAGAAAATAATGACTTGAGACAAATACTTTCTATTTGGTGGTTAATCAACCTTCAGATTAATGGAAAGTTTGCAAAAGTAATCGGGCGTTCGTGTTTTCTTGCGACCGCAGCTCATGTTTTTTTAATTTTCATCTCTCAACCATTTCAGTTAAAAAATAGGTTGAACTCCTCAAAAATGATCTGCTCACACCTACCATTAGGGAAGAAGAATCTGATTTCTCTGAGGGCGCTCGAGTTACTGTCGCTCCCATGAAGGGCATTCCTCTGTCCATCAGTTCCAAACCTGGCTCTCAGGCTGCAATATTTAGAGGGTGGAAGATGATAACATCGGCCTTCTACCGACAAATATGCCATTAACAGAGCTTTGACAGTCGTAGATCATTACATGTAAATTACCAATGATTTGTTGATAAAATAATCCATTAAGTGGCATCAATTGCTTTCAAATGGCGCCTACCAATCCGGCTGTGTCTCGCGAGCCTTCTCGGAGTTCGTCGGTCCGATGAGATTCCTCCACTCCTTGACGGCATCTTTCTTTGTCAGTAGAAGAGCCACGATTGGACCACTGCTCATGAAAGAGATAAGGTCAGGAAAAAAGGACTTGCTCAGATGCTCTTCGTAAAACTCTGAGGCTTTCTCAGGGCTGAGCTTCAGCCTTCTCTTCTGTATGATGATTAAAAGAGCAAAAATGTAAAGCTAAATTTAATATTAATTAGTACTGCAACAATATACTCATGTCTGCATCATGGATAATGTCAACCTAACCTGAAGAACCACGAACCCAGCTCTCAAAATGGCGTCCTCAATCTCTATGACTCTGTGAATGGCATCTGGTTTAATAAGGGCGAGAGTTGTGTCCAATTTTATTTCAATATCGTATCTTGTTTTAACTTCTTCTGACATCTCTAATGTTCCGAACGATACTACTTTGCTTTCAAAATAGTTATTTCCCGACTCGTCTGATTTGTTCAAAACCAACAAAATACTAGCACAAAGCCAACATGGTAAGACTAGTGGCGAAGGCCTGGTGCACTTGGAGAACCCCGCCGTTGCTATGATACCAGATCCGCAGACAAATGTCATTATTTTTGGTTTAAAATAATTTTATTCAAACGACTGATAAAATATAACGGTCTTAACATAAGTTCAAAATCAACGAAGCATCAAGAATATCCTTTCGAAACATTATTTACGGGCTACATGGAACTTTGAGCAACTTTTAAACATCTTAAAACTAGTTGCTTTAATTAATCAAAACGTTTTCTTACTCGCTTTATTGTGCTTTTATAATTACAAATTGCAAATATTTTGAATTGTTTTATAACATCACGTTAAGTATACTTTTTTATCAAAATCGTCTTCATCGTGGATGGCGGTTCTTAGCGAGTTACTTCAAATGAATGAGTTTAATGGATCATCAAATTTTATCGGACTCAGGAGAACAAAGTCAAGATTTAAAACCTGTACTTGAGATTAATGCGTTTTCAAAATTTTGAATTTGTTTATTTTACGTGACAAAAATATTTCCAAAGTTAGAAGAATAACAAAGGTCGATTGATTTTTTTCTAATATTTTTGAAGGACGGGCTAGCATTTCGACTTTGTAGGCTGTCGAACTTCATTAATCTACAACGTAAATCAAAACAACTCCTAAAGCTACAAACGCGGTGAAATATTGATGCATTTCAAAATTATTTCTATAACCAGCGGAAGAATCCGTTCTTGGCAGAATTCTATCGAGGTTTGAAACTACATAAACCACAGTGGCCCAAAGAGTTGTCGCTTCGTCCAAATGGTCAGCATTTAAAACCGACATGGTGTCTCCTTTAATTTATTAATTAAAATATATATTTATATTTTTGCTAGATACAGTTTGAAGGCATTAATTGTAACTTAACGAATAATAAGTAGTGAGAGTAATTACGTTTCAAAGTAATTAAATAATTCTTGCACGCCTAACCTGCCGTGTGATGGAAATCAAAGTATCTCTCGTTAAAGGAAAACAATTCGCATCCAGGCACTCCACGCTCTTGGATCCACCAAGCCGTGTCCGAACTTTCACCATTTGGAGCCATTTCAGTTGCACTGATTTCAGTCAGGAAGGAATCCAGTATTTTCTACATAAATATCCATTCTGTGGTCATTTTCGAAAAGTTCCCAAATGTTGTAAATGAAATTATATTACATTTTAATAATTAGCTTAAAGTACTGAACTTTTAAGCAACTATTAATTAATTAATTCTTAATAATTCTCTATAATGGGTGTTCTACATTTAAATGTGGTGCATAAAATATGCTATACGTCTTGCTAAGGTTGAATTTGTAAAAGGTGATGTTCAACGTGTGCTGCAGTAAGATCAATATAGCAAATTGAAAAAGTATGTTATATTTGACCTTTAAAATGTCTCTTGCCCTTACTGACCCCGTGAACTGTAGCCCTCTCGGTTTAAAGACGCCGTGGTCTGATTCCATGATCAAAGATACGTTGCCAGATTCCTCCTGGAATAATTAATTAATAATTAATTAATAAATAACTGCAAAACTTCAACGAATGAGTTAAATCTTAACAATTATCTTTTATAGAATAAACCCGGGTCGGTTAATTCTGTCAACAATCTGTTGTCCCTTCACCTTATGCCTTTCATAGTAAGCCTCTCCTCCTATTAGACCATTTTCCTGTAATGACAATAAGTCAAATGTAGTGAACGTAATGTCATATTAGATAATTAGATTTGGGTAGCACTAAGTTAATTAAATTCTTGAATAATTAATTAATTAATTAATAATACCGATTAGAAAAAAAAATAAAATTAATAAATTAATAAAATTACAAAATAAAAGTAATTGCATTTTTTTAAAATAATAACTCGTCAGTTATTTAAAATTGGCACCTCGCTGGTCCACAGAACCACCCTCAGAGTTCTCCTCGGCCTAAGGTTGAGATGCTTGATCACTCTTAAGGCCTGAAATATGGAGGCTCATCGTTTTAATTATCCTTGCAGGATGTTTAATGATTATTATTAAATTAATCAAACTATTAAATTAATTATCCTTGCAGGATGTTTAATGAATATTAAAAAAATATAATTAATAAATTAATTTTTCTTGCAGGATGTTTAATAATTATTAAATTAACCAATTTTTTTAAAAATTAAACTTCACACCTCCCATGCTATGATCATTCCACCACCATCGTCCATGGCTCCATCCGTGTTGTACCAGGAATCCGTGTGACCTCCAAATATTATCACCTGCATTTGCATGCAGAAAAACAGTTTGTTAAAATTCAGAAATTACAGAATTTTTAAAAACTAATTTATTCTAACAATAATTACAATAATATACATTTGATTTTAGAGAATTTACACAAATAACACGATTAAAAGCATTTACTTAAAAAATACTAATAAGTAAATATAATTCAATTTCTCGAATTTCTAAAAGCAAGGCCGCCAAGAGGAGAGAAGTGAGGGCATGTGCTCGGGGGTAAGGCAATTTTTGGGGACTATCCCGGATTTTAAAACATTTCTTATGCTTTCCATTACCAAATTGACAACTAGGGTTCAATGGTAGTTTTCCAAGGGTTCCGAAATTTTTACCGGTGGCCCTTCTGTGAAGAAAAGGTTTTTTTGCACCGAAGAAATATCGGAATAAACACTCAAAGTTTCATTTTTACTGCGCAGTTTAATTTAAGAAATTTTAATGAGCAGTGATTGATTCTTGAATTCGAAATTTAATCGATCATTTAGACGCGTCATTGTAACTGTTTTTTGCTTTCTGTTGAAGAACTTGTGATAAAATATTATTTCATTGTCAGCCACATGAAATAATTATACTTAAAATCTTCTTTCGATCAAGTGATTTAAAAGTGCTAAAAAAAATTTGTGTGTGACTGTTTTTTGTCACGGTTTCTAAATTCTAAATTTGTCATGCTCCTAGCTTAACCTGTTTTGCACAGTTTACAAAAAAAACCCATTAAATAATTATAACATAATGTTTATAATTCTATGAGTGATTGTATGAATCCAAATAAAATATAACTCGTTTTGTTCACCTGTTCTGGGAATTGAGAACCTTTTATTTCAGCAACAATGTTTCTTGATCGGACGCGTTGACTTTCTGTCGTTTCAATTTCAAGTTGAACTTTAACTTGAATTCCTGAAAATTGATTTTAAATTTCACTACTAAGGAATGCACATGTCCTAGCTACTACGTTGATCTATTTTATCTAAAGAGGTAAGACAAGCAATGTAGAGGTTGCATTGCAATTCATTAACAACGTATCCAAAAACCTCTGTCGACCAATCTCTGGATGAAATCTGCATCTTCTGAGGTGATGCAAGCAGCTGGTATTTTTGTTACGTTTGGCGCATATTGCTGACGAAATAATAAACAATTAGTCAAGAAGGGAAACATTCTAGTACATCTTTTTATACATTAAGATTACTTTGTTAACCTAGAACTAACCATCACGCCAGTGTGAACGCTGTAAATTGAGTACTGAGTAGCGCTTCGAATCAACGAAGCCACTGCGCCAAAAGAAGAAGCTCTTGAGGCGCCCATGCCCCTGTAGATGACGCAGGGGGAATAGCTTGGACAGGGTTGGTTGTACACCACGATTTTGCCACGGACCTAGTTTGTAGTGATAACTTCACAGATTAGGTGCAAGGACAGTATGGATGAAGGAAACTCTACCAACCTCGTCTTTCCTCCTCTCAAGCTCCTCGAAACTCCTCACAACCACAACGTCAGCAGTAACTTTTCCACTTACGGAAAAACCAAGTGGAGCGATTGCTATGGTTTTGTTTCTGAAGTCGGAAATCAAAAAGGCATCTCCTTTCACCATCTGCCAGTTCGGCACCTAATTAATGTTCGATGTTTAATCGATTTTTATATTAATATCCAGAATCACTTTTTAAAATTAAATTTAAAAAAAATAATTGGTTAATTAAATTTAAAAAATAATTGGTTGCTGCAAATTGCATTCTTGAAATTTTCATTCTCACCATAACGTCTTCCTCGTAAACATCCAATCTATCTTCCTTCATTATTTTCACGATATGATCTGAATTAAACGTATTTACTTAGAAGAATATCGTAAAATTCAAATATTTGTGTAATTTAATAAATTAATTCTCTCAAAAATCTCCACCCAAGGCATCCTCCAAGTTTTTTGATCCTGACATTCTCGGACCAAACTTATCCGTGACGTAAGAAAGTCTGGTATAGGAATTGTTCTTGCCATCTCCTCTCAATATGAAGTCCTTTATTCTTTGAATGTCAGCTGAACATCATTTTAACGATTATTAATCATAAATGTTTTAATTACAGCTATTAACTTATAAGCAGTTTGTTTTAATAATTGTTTTCATAATTGTTTTCATTGCAACTGTTGACTTATAATAAGTTTAAAGACAAGTACGGAAACTAAATAATAATATCAACAACAATAATAATAATATTATTATTAATCATTAATATTATATATAATTATTAATACAACTACTAATAATAATAATTATAATAATATTAATACTTATATATAATAATAATATCATTAATCATGATTATTATATATAATTATTAATATTATTATTATAAGTCAGCGAACTGATGAAACTTACCTCTGTTCCTCTCAATCTGTTCAATGACATCAGAAGGCAAACTGGCCGCAATTTCAGTCGCACAAACAAAACATGCGAGTGACACAATCCAGATGAGATTCAACATTGCACTTGTCTTTGTCCTCATCTTCGTAGTCATCGTCTTCACAGTAATCAACATCATTACCACCTCCTGCCGAGATACGAACGAGAAGTCAACAATCGACCAGAACCCGCCGATGAGTTTATATAGCCCAGAACAATCGAAAGCTCATTAATAATTAATTTTAATGATTTAATAATTAATAAAAACGACGAAGCGTGATTGGTCTAACGAAACTCAGCTGTAGCCGAGCGAGAATAGGACGCTAAACCTAATTGCCTAACCTAATTACTTAACCCAATTACTTAACCTAATTGCTTAACCTAATTGAAATCATGTGCAGAGCTTAAGAAAGTTGTGGAAAGTGTTCCCAGCATACTTACTTGCCTTCTGTAAAGTGATCGATTGTATTATTTAACATTGTTATTACTGTTTATAATTAAATTAATTCTCAATTTTCCCACAAACAATGAATGCACGAATTTACAACGTGTTTTGATTCATTGATTCAGCTAACTAAGGTTTGGTGACCGTTTGTATTGCATACTGACTCATGCAGAGTTTGGACGCAACATTTCGGCTAAAAGTTGTTGGTATACATGTATCATAGAATTAATCGATTTTAAATAAATTTCGATTAATCGATCAAATAGTTTTAATCGTTCCTAGCCCTAAAAATAGCGAGGCAATTCATACAAGCTCGTTTTTATTTATTATTTATTTATTTATTAAAAATGTATTCGTACAAATTAATGCAAAAATTCGACTACAATAACTACAAATTGATCTATTTAAACTTTCCAATCCTCAACTGTAAAGTAGTTTTTCTCGAGTGTTTAATATTGCAGTTGACGAGGTATGTCAATGATATTATTACATAGGCATAAATTATAAAACTTTAATAGCTGATATTGATATTTTAAGACCCAGTCTATCCCTAAAAATTGCCATTACCGCGTACACTCACCCCCTTTGGAAACTTTAAAATTTGTTTTACAAATTTAACCAGCATTATTGATAGTATAGTTGTTATCAATGAAAATTAATTCAATTAATGCACATTTTAATAAATATAAACGATTAAGTGTTAGCTTACAAAATTTATTCACTCTTGCAAAGTTTAAACATAACATTTTAGTACTTGTCACTAAAAGCAGCCGTAAAAAATTTATGCGATTGTGCATTGAAGTGGTTGTATACTCAAGTGTACAGCGAGCAAAGGTCGCCGAAAATGTCAATGGCTGAACTTTCAAACTTTTGGATAAAAAATAATAGCTCTAATAATTTCTTATAGTAATAGAAATTTATTATTAATTTATTTATTATTAATATTATTATTATTATCGTTATTAATATCATTATTATTATCAGTATTATTACCTTATTAATTATATTAGTAATAATTATTATTGTCAATTTTATTATCACTGATATTACCATATTTATTATAATAATTTCTACTATAATCATTGATGTCATTATTATTATTATTATTATTATTATTATTATTATTATTATTATTATTATTATTATTATTATTATTATTATTATTATTATTATTATTATTATTATTATTATTATTATTATTATTATTATTATTTAATATCAATTAATTCATATTTATTAATTGCATCCGTAGCAAGGGTACGGAAATGAACAAACTTGCGTAGTTTAAGATTTGAAGCTCGCAATAATACTACCTAAAACAGGTAGGCGGGGCGCAAGGGATTGCGCTTAGGCTACCGAGGTTAGCGTAGCATAAGAGCATGGGTCATGCTCAAGTGCTTCGAGCCAACTTTAAATCAATTAAAAATCAATCCAAATTATTGATTTCTAATCAGCAATCATTCCTCTTTAAATCATACTTTATGAAAACACAGCCGTATCAATTGCTCAAGTTCCGCACCCATATTTTCGCCTCTGACTGTGCATATGCTATTGCACAAATTATGGGTCACCTACCATTGTCAACAGATTTAAGGTAATTTTTGGGGTGACCCGTCATAACAGCCCCGTAAAAATAGACCGGCGGCAAAATAGCCCAACTTGTCGCCGGGCTGTTATGGCCTCGTCTAAAGCTAACTCATGCGATGCTTGGCACTGTTAAAGTGAATTAATGAAAGGTCAGTTAATCAGTACTGAATTTTCTGTGATCTCTGCAGCAATTGTTTTAGTCTTAACTATTTTAATTCATTTTTAAGGCCAAAGGTGCCGCTTTTGGAGCCCATTAACTATTACCATCACAGCTCTCACAGGATGAAATTTATATGGTTTATTAAAAATTAATTAACTAAAAGTAAGAAGTAAGTAATTCAATACACAAAAATTTGTTACTTTATTTTTAAAACAATTTTTAAAAACAATTTTTAAAATAATTTTATAAAGAATAAGAAGAGACGACTGGTTATTGTAATAATTATCTTCGGTTTATGTATAACCAACCTAATATCTAATAGGGAGAGTGTAACACGAAAATCCGCCCACAAAATTGGTTAGTTTCACTAATCTGTATAATTTGTTGTTCTCATGCGATCTGGTAAAGTTAGAGCTTATTTGTTTCCTGAACACCAGCGCATATCATTACTTATTAAGTAGTTTGCTTCATGTTAAACTTTTTTATACCCTAGAATGAACATGCTGCGCTGTCTTGCAAGATTAACCAGTCATCGTAACATTTTCCTCAAAGCGGGGAAAGGTGAGATCCACAAAATAGTTATGCTGATGTTGAGTTAGCCTCGAGTTATTTGTTAAGTTTAATTGAAGAGACTGATTTTGAAATGTGTGTCTGCTTGCAACATTATGTGGTGCTTACAGTGTTTAGTAGAAGCATATGTTACTGATACTTGATACTTTTAAAACTAAATTTACTTTATTAACCTTAAACAGTTGAAATTAGAAAATCAGAACGTGGGTACAGTCAAAAACCCCCACTTTCCGATTTCGAGTCTGAAATTAGGTTTAAACAGAGAGTAAGTGTTTTGATTGAGATACATTCCAATGTAATTTACATCACCTTTATTGTGCATGTATTTTTGATTGCTGTTTTGATTTTTTGATTCCATTACTAGATGTTGAGACTCATCTCTGCTTTGGAGATGACGGCCAATGGATTTTATGCTTTAGGAAGTTGCATCATTTTTTTAAATTTATATCTCAGTGCATTCAAATGCAATTCTAACTTTATTTTTACTTGAACTCACTTCTGCAGTATATCTCTATATGGCAGAATTGATAAAGAGATGTAAAAAGGTAAGAACGGAAAATAGAGAGTTGGATGAGGTATCGAGTTTGAGCAGCAAACCGGATGAAGAATAAAAACAAATTTATTTATTATCTATTTCTAGATAATGCTGTCCACTTGCCTTATCGCAATAAATATTAAAATATTCGTGTTGCCTCACTTCGTCCTCCTCTTCAACACATTCCACACTCGGCAGTTCCAATCTTCATTTGGACACTTGTTTGTTTCTCTGTGGACATTTTCAGTTACTTTTGAATTGTTTATTCGAACAATAATTAAAATTAATAAACATTGTATCTAATTTTATTATTTGCAAAAAAGTATTAATAATTTAGCTAGTTATTGTGATTGTTGTAAATAATAAAAAAATGATTCTGTCAATCATTTAAATAAGTCTAAATTGAAACGAATGATTATTTGATTTAAGAAAATTTCATTTCCTCTTCATTCATTCTGGAGTCCTGGATTTCCAAGAGACCCGTTATCGCTATTATAATTATTAGCATATCATTATTCGTTAGCAGTTATTTATTAATGAGAATGACAATAATTAATAATAATATTAATGATTATGATTGTTATTATCATTTATCGTTAAGTCTTGAGTTTCCTTCCTAATCTGAGCAGTGGCCTTATTTCGCTAGGTCCGAAATTATTATTATTGTTATTATTATCATCATATTTATATTATTGTTACTATATACGTGTTTTATGAATAATAAAACGCAACAACAATTGTTTAAACTCTCTTTGATGATGACGATGATGATAATAATGATTTATTATCATTAATTAATTATTATAATGATTAATATTGAAATACTAAAAAATAAATATTTGAAGTTGAGCTAATAAAATCAATATTAACATGGTTTTTGTGGCACAACAATCATATCGATAAAACTAAAATCTAAGAGATGAAATATATGGCGTCTTAAGCATAGCGTCAGAGACGCCTTGGATCTTCAAGGGATGATTTGAAGAGATAGGTCTTCAGCTGGTGTTCAAGTGTTCTTATTGAGATACATTCCAATGTAATTTACACCACCTTTATTGTTCATGTATTTTATTGTTTTGATTGTTTAATTCCATTATTAGATGATGAGATTCCTATATACTGTGGATATTTTGCTCTATGCGTCGTTAACTGCCGCAGGTTACATTAATTTTTTAAATTTATTTCTCAGTGCATTCAAATGCAATTCTAACTTTATTTTTACTTGAAATCACTTATGCAGTATATGTCGAACTTTTCCGCGAGTTGAAGAAATTTAATATAAGGATAGAGACCAAAACGTCAGATTAAAAGTCAAATTTGAGCAGCAAGCCGGATGAAGAATAAAAACAAATTTATGTATTATCTATTTCTAAATAATGCTGTCCACTTGCCTTATTGTAATAAACATAAAAATATTCGTGTTGCCTCACTTCCTCCTCATCAACACATTCCACACTCGGCAGTTCCAATCTTCATTTGAACACTTGTTTGTTTGTCTCCGGATTTTCGACTTTTCGGTTGCTATTGAGCATCGGTACGGAATCAATGAACAAACTTACGTAATTTAAGAGTTGAAGCTCGCAATAATACTACATAACACAGGTAGGCAGGGCGCAAGGGATTGCGCTTAGGCTACCGAGGTTAGCGTAGCATAAGAGCATGGGTCATGCTCAAGTGCTTTTAGCCAACTTTAAATCAATTAAAAATCTATTCAAATTATTGATTTCAATAATTACAATCAGCAATCATTAACTCTTTAAATCATACTTTATGGAATTTTGAAACACAGCCGTATCAATTGCTCAAGTTCCGCACCCATATTTTCGCCTCTGACTGTGCATATGCTATTGCACAAATTATGGGTCACCTACCATTGTCAACAGATTTAAGGTAATTTTTGGGGTGACCCGTCATAACAGCCCCGTAAATATAGACCGGCGTCAAAATAGCCCAACTTGTCGCCGGGATGTTATGGCCTCGTCTAAAGCTAACTCATGCGATGCTTGGCACTGTTAAAGTGAATTAATGAAAGGTCAGTTAATCAGTAATGAATTTTCTGTGATCTCTGCAGCAATTGTTTTAGTCTTAATTATTTTAATTCATTTTTAAGGCCAAAGGTGCCGCTTTCGGAGCCCATTTATTGGATCGTACTGCATTTATCAGTGTTATCTCGAATTTATTAAATTAAATCTACTTATAGGGATTACTTATGTAATCTAAAATTTGTGGATTCTTAAGTCAGGAAGTTTATTCTATTTTGCTATATAAGCAAAGCAACCGTATAATTTTAGAAGCGATCATACGTGATTTAGAACACAATACAAGCCAGCAACGTCTCTCATTTTCTCGATTTGGTTTCAAAAAGCAAACTTACAAAACCTTTTGATGGTTGATCCAAAATTCATCCTGGCTCATCTATATACCGTTTTTCTCCGAAAATGAGACTATGACTTCAAGACGACATGGAGCATTTCTCCAAGACGACGATCATCCCAGTCCCATCCGATTGGCAAGCATTACTTCAAGGAGCATTTCTCCTGACTTCAACAACCATCCCAATCCCATCCGATTGGCAAGCATTACTTCAAGGAGCATTTCTCCTGACTACAAGGCGACATGGAGCATTCCTCCAATCCGACGATCATCCCAATCCCACCTGATTGGCAAGCATCATTTCAAGACGACATGGAGCATCTCTCCAAGACGAAGATCAAGAACTTATGCATTTTATTCGCAATTTCTGATCTAATCGCGTAACTTGTATTTATCATCGGCGCTTTTGAATTTGTTTACTTTTCCTAATTATCGGCACTTATCGACCGAGGGGATGAAGTATGCAGTTTATTGACAGAATCAGACTAACACCTGGCTTTATTCGAACGTACAATCAGTATCATTCATGAACGGATTGACGACGCTAATCAAGTATTACCGCGGTAAACTCGTATACCAACACAAAATTTCCTCAGAAGGGGTGTGCAGTCACTACAGTGAGCTCCTCCCTGGGAAGACGGAGTCAGTAATAGATGTAATCCCGGTGATGATTGAAACGTACACATCTTCCTGATCTTGTTCGTGGGGGTTCAGGTGGGTTATTGGGAGAATTTGTGATGGATGCAGGAGCCGCCTGGTCGACAGGAGGTGTCGTGGCAGTGGTTGTCCCTGGCGTCATTGTCATCTTGGCAAGTTTGACACGATCCAGCGAAACACAACTCGTGGATCCATCAGGAAGTTCTATCTTTACAATGTTTTTCTTGGTATCAAGGACTTTGTAAGGACCCTGGTATGGAGCCTCTAAAGGTTGTCGAACTCTATCTATCCGCAACCAGACATATTGTCCAGGTTGTAAGGTAACTGACTGGGGGCGGATGGTCCGACCATGATGTATACCTTTGGAGAAAGTTGTAAAGTCCAGTTGACGCATGTGCTTGTGGAGTTGCTGGATTGCTTCAAACTGTTCCTTAGTAGAAGGATTCGCTTTGTGAAAAAAGACATGTGGCATCAAGATATCTGAGCCTGTCATGGCTGTAAACGGTGAATAGCCATGTTCAGTCGGTAAAGCTCTTAATGCTAAGCAAACTATTGGGAGTGCTATCAGCCATTCTTCATTCCGAGACACAAGTGCTGTCTTGAGTGTTCTATGGAAACGCTCGATCATCCTATTGGACTAAGGGTGATAAGCAGTGGTACGTAGTCGATGAAAACCAATAGAGTGGGACAAAGCATTGAAGAGACTACTTTCAAACTGTCGCCCTTGATCTGTAGTGAGGTATAACGGTACTCCAAATCTACTGATCCAGTGGTTTAAAAATGCCTCAGCAACTGTGGTAGCTGTGATTGAGGCTACGGGAACACATTCAAACCAACGGGTTGCTCTGTCGATGAGTGTCACAACATATTGCATCTCTGAGGTGTAATGAGAACCAAGTGTTTTTGAAGGTTTCAGAGGTCCTACTATGTCCATGTGAACTGTTTGAAATCGATCATTGAATGGATACATGGGCTGTTCTGGGATACTCTTGTTGTGACGATTGACCTTGGCTTTCTGACAGTCTAAGCAGTTGTTGACCCATTGTTTGATGTCCCCTTTCATTTTAGGCCAATAATACCTTGTTGCAATCAAATTAGTAGATCCTCGCATACCTGGATGTGCCAGATTGTGAAGGTGCCTAAACACTGATTGTCTTTGAGCTAAGGGAACATATGGACGAGGATAAATTGAGCTGTTTTCGCAAAGAATTGCCAAGTCCGCCGAGAGTTGATGAGATGTGAGAGAATCCTTGCACTTTTGTATTTCCGGATCTTCAGTCTGTGCTTTGGCAATACTTGCTAGATCTGGGTGTTCTAGTTGTAGTGCAGTGACTGGCCTGGAAAGTGCATCTGCTACTATGTTTTCAGCTCCTCTGATGTGGTGTATTTCAGTGACATATTCAGAGATGATGGAGAGACGTCGTTGTTGCATGTGGGTCTTCTGGTCCCTATTGGATTGAAAAGCTTGGCAGATGGGTTTGTGGTCTGTAAATAAATGGAGTTCTCTGCCTTCAATGATGTGTTTGAAATGGAGGACAGCTGAGTATGCTGCCAAAAGCTCTTTGTCAAATGCAGAGTATATTGATTCTGTTTTAGATAATCTCTTGGAATAAAAAGCAATTGGCTGTGGCATCCCCAAAACAACTTGATGAAGTGCAGCACCGATGGCTACCGAAGATGCATCAGTCACTAGGTGGTATAGATTACTAGACTTGCTAATGTAATGAAGATTGGCCGCACCTGCTAAGGATGATTTAATATCTTCAAAAGCTTTGCCCAGAATTGATGATACTCTGGATACTCTCTCAGGATCTCGAGTGTTTTCAACCCTGGATCTTAAAAGCGGTTTTTGGCAAGTAGAAATACATCCTGACGACAAGGAGAAAACAGCTTTCTCAACTGGAGAAAGGTTATGGCAGTTTACTGTCATGCAATTTGGATTGTGTAATGCGCCTGCCACATTCGAAAGATTGATGGAACAAATCCAAAAAGGGCTTAATTGGAAGACATGCTTAGTCTATTTAGACGACATAATCGTTGTTGGAAAAACATTTGATGAGCACCTGGATAATCTCAGAGAAGTATTCAATAGGATTAGGAAAGCAGGCATGACGCTCAGCCCTAAGAAATGTTCACTGTTCAAAGAAGAGGTAAAATATCTGGGTCACATAGTATCTCCTGATGGTGTCAGCACCGACCCGGAAAAAGTTGAAGTGGTAAAAAATTGGTCTGTTCCGAGAAATATACAGGAACTACGAAGCTTTTTGGGATTTGTTGCAAATTTTTCAAGCATTGCCAGAACTCTGAATGAACTTACTGAAAAGGGCAAATTATTTATTTGGAGCAATTACTGCCAAGAAACATTTGATGCCCTAAAAGAGGCAATGATAACAGCACCGGTTCTGGCATACCCAATCCCAGGGGCTCCAATTATCCTTGACACGGACGCCAGCAACAATGGAATTGGAGCAGTCCTTTCTCAGCAAATCGACAATAGAGAAAAAGTGATAGCTTTTTATAGCCGCTCGTTGTCCAAAACAGAGTGAAATTATTGTGTGACCAGAAGAGAACAGAATTCAATTAAACTTATTTCCGACTGACTTCTAAACGATGACATATTTCTTAGAGAAATAATGTCTGTAAGATTACAAATCATTTTTCTTTTACACTCTAACTTCTAACGTTGGACCAACCCACTTACCAAGTGTAACATCACAGATGAATAAGTAATGTTAACCCTGCCACTTTATGCTACAAATGCATCAGTAACCAACCCACGCAAATTCTTTACTATTAGACTTGTTGCATGTGCCCTCAGGTCATAATGACCATTTTTTCACTTTACAATCCCCAGCCATGTATCTTCCACAAGCAAACAACAAACTTATAAGGACACAAAAATCCACAAACCCAGAACACAACTTTACTAAATCATGTTTATTTCAAAGACAGTATCATGGAACCAATCAACTGGAATAGACTTATGACACCAGGGTTGAGGCAGTGGAGGACTCACTGAAATACAAATTTCCAATGTACAAAGCAACCCATAAAAACAAATAACAAATCAGCTTACTATTTCCATGTTGGTGGGAGAACCTTCTTGGTCTTGTAGTACCTGGCCAGTCTGTGGATTCTGCTCTCAACAAGAATAAGTCTGAACTTGGCATCCTTATCCTTCCTGTTCTTCTCAAGATGCCTTCTGATGGAGACTGCCTTCTTGATGAGGAAGTACAAATCCTCTGGGATTTCAGGTCCAAGAGCCTTAGCCTTCAGGATTCTCAAGATCTTGTTGCTGGTCACAAACCTGGTCTGGGCCACACCATGGGAGTCCCTGAGGATGACACCAATCTTGGATGGGGTCAAACCCTTCTTGGCAAGTTTGTAAATCTGCTCCTTAACATCCTCGCTGGTTGTCTTGAGCCACTGCAATGCAAGCCGCAAAATCAAATCGATGCCTCGTTAAGTGTAATATTACACATCAACCCGATAATTGTCAACAAGCTTCAGAATCGACCAACATCAACATTTAGTTAATACAAATAATCGGTAACCTCGAGCGATAATGTTTCGCAATCTTATACAAACCAATTATTGTCAACAAGTCTCAAAGAATCATTAACCAACGTCAAGATTTCTTATTAGTGCATTGGTAACCTCGAGCCACACCGGTTCAGAGAATCGAACCGATGTACCCTCAGTACCCCCAAATGATCCATTCCGAAGACTTGCAAGGCCTATAATATACTAACAGTGGGAACAGTCCTTCTGTATGGCAGTGACGACTGGGAGATACCCTTTCTGCAAATCGCATATAACGTTAGTTTCGCAGCACAGACAAAACAAAAAATTAAAAGTAAATTAAAAAACAAATCACAGAATTTAAAAATATGTTACCCTGGTGCGTGCATACGACCCATTTTAGAGTTTTAGAAAGCCGAGACGGACGAGCCAAACACTAAACCCAACGTGTCGGAAAAGGAAGAGATGGCTCTTGTCGCTGTGATCTAGACGCCTGAAAATAACAAACTTAATAATAATTTAAAATTGTATTTTTTAATTACAAAATTTTATAACACAATACATTTATAACATTAATATAAATAAACTATTAATTATTTAACTATTAAGCATTTGTTATAATGTATTAATCAAATTACTTTAATAACAATAAATTTAAAATTAAAAAAATGTTTTAAGCTTATAAATAATTTAGCTTAAGTCAATGACATGTATGATAATGATTTTATACTATAACATTCATAGCATTTGGGAACAATACAAAATTTGATAAACTCATTACAAGATTCGAAATTCTTGAGATAAAACTTTTGGGTTTTTAAGGCTTTATATCTCTTAGGTCTTAAACTAAAGGTAAGGTAAAGCAAGAAGCTGCAATACTTTTCAAAAAAATAAACCAAACTCTGCCATATTTTAAACAAAGTTAAAATTTACAAAAATTACAAAACATAGATACGAAGCATTCTATAATTCAATTTTGTTTACAAACACCACATGCGCACTAAGTTCTCTCAATCTGTTGATTAATGTATTGTTACATTAATTAATATTTATAATTTTCGCAGTGAATATATGATAACGTTATAATTACTCTTTTATTGGTTAGTCCCTTGTTATCAGGCTGTACCTGATGCCTAATTTCACAGAGTTTAGATATCATATATATTCTCAGTGTATGACCTAGATAAATCAGTAAGACATTATATACAGATCCCGGGATAGATCTCAATATTTCAAAATCGTCTGAGGATGTCTGATTATAAAGTTATGAATAAGAAGGACTTGTCACGATTGTCAGAAGCAGAAGTACAAGCTCTCCAAGAAACTGATCAAGCGATAAACGAAACGTAAGTTGGTAACCTAATGTAAAGTGGAAAAGTAGTGTCATAAGGACATGTTGCTATAGCTACAACGGACTTAGCATAAGATGCTTTAATGAAGTAATAACTGAGTTCCTAACAAGCTTGGTAAATTTAATCTTGCATAAATTTCGTGATGTAATATTAGACTTGATCTTTTGTAATGATTAGCTGTGATAATAAGAGTATGTAAGGTAGCAATGTCGTTGTTTTATTTAGTCATTTGTTTGGTTTATTTTTTTAAGCTTAAAACTAGTTGAAAACTATAAAAGCCTCTTCAAATGTCTGGAAGATCTGCCAAAGAGAGAAAATGAAGAAATGATGGTTATATATTTTTATCATGACATATGTATAATATTCCATGAGGATATGTTTCTTTATTACAATTAATTTAAGGCACAGTTTATTCTTGTCAAATTAGCTCAGATGGTTTCATCTTACACGCAGCATTAATTACGACGACCATACTCATGCATTTGTGAAGCAGCTTTATAAATGGTTTGAAAAAATCACCTCTTATGCTGTGGATATGGAACAATTTATAAACGTTTAGGAGTAAGAGAAATACAGTTTTGTGGCTGGTGAACAGCTACATTTGAAATAAGACGTTTTGACCAAATGTGGCCAACATCTTTCAATTCTTGACTGACATGCAACTTCTTCCTCATTGCAGGTTCCCCTTGGAAAGGTGGCATACATGCCGGGAAAATTGGTGAACACCGGCCGTGTAACGATGGCTTTGGGTGCATCATACTTCATCGAAGGCTCAACAAAACATGTCCAAACGGTCGTACAGAGGAGGATTAAAGGTTTCTTTGCTCATTCATTCATTTATTTATTCATTTAGTCATGCTTTCACTCTTTCATTAACCATTGCAGCTCTGGAAGATCATGTTGGAAAGTTGAAAGAGCAGAAAAGACTGTTTGAAGATCGTTTAAATTACACCGATCGATTCACTCGGGTATTTGATAATGCTTACATTGCGGCAATTCGAACAGCGCCATTTCAAGCCATGTCAGCATTTGCAATTGTTGGACAAAGTTAAATATTGAATCAATAAACAATTTCACGTCGACAGGAGGGGGAAGAGTTTGTGGAGATATCTGAAGAATGCACCGAGGAGGAATATGCCGAGTTCAAAGGTTTTAGAGCAATAATTTTAAGAGCTGTAATTGTATAGCATAGTACCAATTTTAAGTGCAATGATAACAGTCAACGTAATTATCAATTATTGAATTCTGTTTTAAAAGTACAACATCGAGAAAATTTCACCAAAAGCCGGTCAATGGCAATGTCGCAAACTCGAAACGAGGAAAAAATGAACTTGGATGACTTCTTTGCCAATTACGACGATGACAACGATGATGCCAAGAACAAGTCGAGAGAAATTAAGAATGGCATTGTCTCTGAATCAGATGTTGAAGATGGCAGGATCCACGAGGGGTACAGGTCTCTGCTGAGCGACCTCGGCATAAACTGCGAGAACATCGAATTCACTGACGACGTGACCCAGGCCCTCGATGATAAGCTTCACGAAGATAATGAAGTAAATAGCGAGGAACCACAAACCAAATCGGAAGCACCAGAACCTCAGTTTGTCGACGCGTCAGAAACTGATGATTTGTCGGGCGACATAGGAGACTTCATGGACACTCTGCCTCCTGAACAACTCCAGATCAAACATTCAGACAAAGGTTTCAAAGAGGATACTGGCTTCCAAATCCTGCTAAATAAACTCGGTTTCAACCTCGATGAAACGGGCGATACCAAAAGTGGTTCAACGGAAGCGGTATTTCCAGGCCAGTTATCCAGTGAAGTCATCACGAATGCAGAACCTACGGATAATTCAAAGAAACCGATTGCATCGAAGAAATCCGTCTCCTGGGGTGGTGAAGTGGTTGCAAATACCGGGGGTGATGATGATGATCATGGAGAGGGAGGGGACGATTCCGAGGGGGAATGCGCACCCGAAACAATGCTTCTCAATTTCAAGCATTCGCAAGCTATGCCGGTAAGTATTTTTGCTTTTGAAGTTTTTGACGTGAGCACAGATCTTAAATCTCTCCTTTCTAAAAGTAGTTATCGTGCACTTAAGGACCTGACAATTTTGAAATGTTAAAGGCCTCCCTAAAACCGCAAACGGATGAAGCAGACGCCATCCTCGTACGATCTCCTGCAGACATTTACACAAAAATGTACAAGCCAAAATCCATCTTGAAAGATTCAAAGAGGGTTTGCACCACTCGTCATTTTCTCTCCTACTTTAAATATTTACATTTATTAGTATTTATCAACATTTACATTTATTAATATTTACATTTACACGTCCCTTCGGTTGCACTTTTTTAAAGTTATCGTTACTTCATTTCTCAGCCACTCGAGATCCCAGTGCAGGAAAAACCTGTCGAGAAGGTCAAGGCCGCAACAAAAACACCAGCAAAAGTCCTCAGGCCGGCCGTATCCGCTTTGGTTGTCGAAAGAACGTCAGACGATCACCTCCAAGGTACGGACACCCCGAAACACAACTTGCCATCCCAGGCCCCGTCAGAAAATTCAAGACCCCACGTGTCAAAGTTCAAAGCTCAGATGGCAAGAAAATGTCAACAAGCATCGTAGCAGTTGTCCTAATTGTTATTTCTCAAAACATCTAAATAAAGACTTTAAACGAATTAAAACTCCTGCTATTACTTGACTTTCCAAGCATCGCTTTGAATTATCAGCACGTGCAACCAACACAAAACGTTTCAAAACATTAGATTGAACTGATTGAGGTAAGATAACCAACCATTTCTAACAGTCAAACAAGAAATCTAAAATCACGTTAATTATAATTTAGTAATTAAATAGCTCAATTAAGTAATTAATTAAGTAACTCAAAATGACGAACATCCGAGACAGTTACGACAGACATTCAGATTACAATGAACACAATTTCCTTCGAGATGCAGCGATATCGGAATGTCTTGGCGCATTGCAAATTGCATTCTGCGATTTTTAAGGAGAAATTATCAACGTTCTGCGAGAGATTATGCGAGTCTAGCCGAATCAATACTTTTGTCGATCCTGGCACATATGACAGTAATCTACAGCCTGCCTGCAATGGTTTAAAAAAATCATGTGGAATGGATGAGACATCGAAGGACTTTAATGAGCATTTTAAATGCACAGCAATTATGTCAGAGTCTTTGGTGAACGAGTTCTTATCACGTGCAAATTGTCAATCCCGATTGGGATCTCGTCTCCCGAATTTAGGCTACAGCCTGGTTGTTGTCCATTATCGCCTCCCCTTTTGGTCCGGCCTTTTTGCAGAAGTACTCACACGCGGGAGTCAATCCCAGGTTGAGGAGGTTCCTGGCATACTCGAGATAGGTCGAAGTGACCATGCTCGTCCACTCCGAGTTTTGGGCTTCCGGACCCGTCGCATCTCCTATGTTGGTCAGGACCCCGGACGAGGACGAAGTCGAAACCCGAGCATTCAGTTTCAACCCGAACTCTCGGCAGGACTCCAAGAACAGGGCTGCCCTGTCAAAATAGCGCTGGGAATACATGATCTCAAAGGCTTTCTCAAACTGTCCCAAACTCAGGAGAACTAGAATGGCTTTATCCTTTTGATCAACCTGAAATCGACATCAAGATTAATATCAACGAATTTACGAAACAATGAACGCTCCGCAATTGCACCATATTTTTCATTTACACCTCGTGCATATTTAATTGATCTCAGGACCAGAACAACCTGAACAATCTGCCTACCTGAGGAGAAGCTAGGTGATCAGCCCATCTCTTCAGAACCTCGTTGCATTCCTTCTCATCCAAAGAGACCTTGGCCAGCCAGGCAGCCTGGAACCACTTGCCATAAGTCTGAAGGTATCGACACGCGTCCAGGCCCTTGTCGATCATGCAGAGGAGTTGAATGCCTTCGGACAGTTGGCCGTTTGCAATGAGATTCGTCGCCACCAATTTTATGGTGCTCTGCGAGGCTCCCGAAGATCTGATGCTTGCGGCCAGGCAAGCCTTGAGGGAGTCGGCATAGTAGTTGGGCGACTCGGGTTCAGTTTCCAGGAGGAGCTGAACGGCCCTGTCCGTCTGTCCGAGGAGAATCAGGCTGTCGGCACAACGTCTCGCCTGCTCTCCGTTTCCTCTCTTCGATTCGTGCAGACGAACTCGACTCAACTCTCGCGACTTGAAGACGGAACTGCAGATAAAATGGAGATGTGTTAAGCAATCAAAATGCAGGCACGTTAAGTGATCAAAGTCAAATGAGATAAAGTACTTAAAGTGAAAATTTACCTCTCGCAGAGTATATCAAAGCATGTCTCGAGAGGTTCGTAGTCTGTTTGGTGAATCAATTCCAATTTTCCTTCCACCTTGTCTTCCGTCACCTGATCTCCCGAACCCTCTTCCGAAGCTACCTGCACCGGACGGATCGAAGACTGAAATCCCGGACCGACGTTGGCAGCTGTGTCTGACCTTTCCTTGAGGAACTTCATGTAGAACAAAGCCACGGACCAGAAGACAAACTCGGATTCATCTCCAAAGAGTTTTGCAGCCAGTAGGCACCTTTCTGGGGTGCCAAAACGTGCAGAGCAAAGATATTTCTTGAGATCTGGGTCTATCAGATCAATCTGTTCCACCACAGACTGGGACAGAGTATCTTTCATGGACAAAGCAAATTCTTCAGCATCTAGGCTATAATTGATCCTCCAAGGTTGATGCTGTATCAAGGACTTCAGCAAAAACCCTGCTTTTGGTACAAGAACGTGAGGACAGAAGAACGGATCGACCTGGTTGTCTTCCATGGTGGAAGAGTAGTAGGAAAGGTCAAAGTCGGTAATCCGAATCGTTCCGTCTCCGCAAGCCAGCACCGGGCGATCGGACGCAGCCCAGTCGACTGCCGAAATGCTGGAAAGATCTCGAGGACATCTGATGCTGGATATCCGCAACGGGTCCTTGGCATCCCAAACTTCCACTCCATCGCCAAAGAGTAACAGGAGCTTCATGTTTCCTCTACCAGGAGCAAACTTCACCTTCCTTATGCCACCCCTTCCAGTAGGAACTGTCCTCGAGATCCTGCCTTTTAGATCCCAGATGTTCATGTTTCCATCCGTGTCGGTCAAGACCAGGGTCTCCGATTTCCAAGCTATGCCTGAAATCGAACCCATGCTGGCATCGGGAGGTATTTTTGAGCCTTCTTTGATCATGCTCCCTTCAACGATGTAATGATACAACAGACCGCTGGTGTCCGTGAACACGAAATGTTCTTTGATGGACGTGGGCAAAAGATCTTCGTGTTCCATTGTCCCAGTCTCGTTAGCCGTGGGCGTGGACGCCTGAGACTGTCCCGTGGGAGATACCACATCCACCAGCGGAAGGTCGGACGGATTGAGAGCAGATCCCTGGTTGCCGTCGACTTCGGTCGAGGGCACGACGGATTTCTTCTTGAGGTTTTTAATGTTGTGCGAAGGAGACCACTCCAGCGACGTGACGATGGGAAAGTTCTTCGGCATCTGCCGGAGAACGGTTCGAGTTCGGACGTCCCAAATTTCAAGGGGCCTGTCCTTCATGGAGAGACAAAAGTACTGCTTGAGATAGGAAACTTTGAGTTGCTCTATCGGGGGTTCTTCTTCGACGGCTCCTCCCCTCAGGGCGAGGCTGCGACCGCTGTCCAAGTCGGTCAACATCAATTCGTTACGCACGAAACCGGATCCGCCCACCAACGGATTCTGATAAGCAAAGGAGAGAAACGACTTTAATCCCACCCATTCTATTCCTCTCACGGGAGCAGAGTGGACGCTCAACTCCTTGAAAAGCTGTCCTCCGGAAAGATTGAAAACCTGAATGCTTCCCCCGGAAGAACCGACAGCCAGGAGGGGTTGGTAATGATTAAAGTTCCTGGTGGTCAGCGGAGGGCACATTCGGATCACGAGCGAACCTTGGTACAGGGAAGACAGCAAACCGACGAGCACAAATTTGAGTGAATTCTGCGAATGATTAGTTAGATTACGACGTTGCAAAGAGCCCATCTCCCTGCTGTTGGAATTGTTGGCGGGCAAGACGAGGTCGCAAAGTGCGAGCGACGAAAAGGGCACGCTCCGCACCTGCGCCTCCGAAGATTGCGTTTTCTTGTAGAAAGCTTGGACCTCCCAAATGAGAATCCTGCCCGTGCTGAGAATCAGAGCGACTCTCTTTTCCGACACCGGACACGCAGACATCGCGAGGACCCTACTGTGTTTCGTGACCCGGAGAGCGTCGGACTGACAGAAGTGCTCGTAAACGAGTTCGTTGTTCTGAGCCGAAGCGGAAAGGCTCCCGAAGTAGTCAGCGAACAGAGACTGGGTGCAGGGGGAGGCTTCTGCGACCATCTTGCCGACGGACTTTTGCGCTCGCAAGGCCAGCGTTCCGTTTTCGTGCAGGCAGAGAAGGGCATCTCTCTGGCAGATGCTGACGACTTTGATGAACGGCGATCCGGTTCTCTCCGTCGAAATGATTCCCACGGTTTGGTTGATCTCCAAGTCTAGCACGAGAATCTCTCGACCGTACAGCAGGATCAAGTGATGTCTTCTTGCCTTGTGAAATTCCAGCTGCAGGCAGGTTGCGGATTCTCGGTTGGCAGAATTTCCGGAAATTCCCCCAGCCACGATGGAGGACGGAGTGGTAGCTGCAGAAGATAATCCTCCGTCTTCCTCCGCGTTCGTCAGTCGTCTCGAACTTTCGCCGACCAGTATTCCTCCAACCTTCCTCAAAGTGGATTTGGAAAGTCGCTTCTCCGTGTTCAAACGATCGAGGCTCGTCGAAGAAGTCACCTGGATTCAAACTCCATTCAAAGTTCATTCGAGCATTTGCCAAACATATATAGTGGCAATGTTCGTAATAACAATATTTGCAATGCAAGCAAATCATGTAAAGATGTATTTATAAATCGCCGGCCGCAGCCGTCTTGAATGTTACAGATTAATAAAATCTTATTAACGGAATTCGACATTCAGTAAATACTTGATATTTACTTGAGTCGAGGGACTTGAAATGAAGAACTTTTTTCCAGTCCCGTTCGGAGCTTTGGTAAGAGAGAAGTCTTCGACAAAAACGACAAAATCCTGCCCGAGAAAAGCCACCCTGGCGGGGTCGAACGGGTCGAAGGAAAACGACTGGAACAGGTCTGCGTACGTTTTCCTCCAAAGCCTGCTCCCATTTTCCGTGTTCCAGAGAACGAGATGGTACGGGGGATGAAGAGCGAGCAGGAGATCGTGTGAAATGTCCTGAACTCCCACCCACTCCATGTCCGACACGGGCCTCGTCCCGTCGCAGCAATCGGCTCCAACTTTTCCAGAAACTGCATCCCAGATGTAGATGTGACCGTTGTGATCGGCTGCAGCAAGCCTCAGTCCATAAGGACTAGCTAAGTTATGTCTGTAGTTTTCACGAGCCCATTTTACCTTGTAGATGAAAGAAGACATTAAGGAATTTCTTGAATGAAGGAAAAAATCTAATTTATTAATTTATTCTGAATTTTATACATTACAGGTGTAGCTCTGAAGAATAGTTTCAAGTCATTTTGATCGAAAGAATTTATGAGATCATTAAGGGTTTTCTAATTAAACTCGAGATAACAAATGGTTTCTTTAGCGAAAACAGCTTTTTTCATACCTTTACAATGTAGCCAGAGCGACAATCTAAAACCTGTACTATTTGTACGCTTATAGGGTCAACAACCACCACGACATTTTGGCATCCATAAGCTACGAGACCTTGCCACCCCCAATCGCAAGAACCTTTATTTAAATTGTGGAGTGCTCCTGGTAGCGTTTTCGGCATTATTTTCATCGCCATTTTGAACAGCTTGTTATTCACAGTTCACTTTGCTATTATTGCTTGAATGTGACTTTCCATCCGTACGCCCAATCCTACAAAAGCACAGACAGCTGCCATGAATGTTATTATATAATGTCAAGGATGTACTGTATTTCTCAAAGAATTATGCATAATTAAAAAATTACTTAGATTAATCATTTGACATCTTGTTAAATTTCATTACAGGTTCTAAGTATTAATTATTCCGCAAATCCAAGCACCAAAGTATTTCACTTTAAGGATATCTTTAACTAATTAAAAAGGATTTATTAAAAATTTAAAAAATTTAAATTTTATTAAATTATTTTAACGAGAATGCCATTGTCAAGTGAGGAACAAAAGTAAACGATGAAATTGAAATCTTTCGATTTACGATTTATTTCTGCTCGAGGGATGGCTTGCGATGGCAGCGACGTAAAGTGTTTGGAACACCAAACTTTGAAGGTAAGTGTCGGGAACAGATGTTCTAGAGGAACCCTTTAGAGCTTCAAATCTTTTCTTTGATTTAGCGTTTTCGTCTAGCTGATTCTACTGATAACAATGGATCTGTCATTGGCCTTGTTACATGCATTGATTTGTAAATGCGATTAAAGATAGGAAAAGGTGGAGAGTTCCACAAAGTGACTATTTAAATATTTTCCCAGGTGCCTTATGAAGTACTAAACAAAAAGTTTCGATTGGCTCAAAAGAACATCGACAGAGAAGTGCAAAAGATTCAGGCTGCTTTGAAGGATATTGAGAAGTGTATCAATTCAAGTGAACCTGAAAAAGACATTGAAATCACTCAGGCCTTAGAAGGAGTGACAGAAAAGTTGTTGATAATGAAGAGGAAGGTTGGAGTTGATAGTTTTGTTAGAGGCTTTTAGCTTGATTTTTATTTGATGCACAAAGTTAGGCTTAATGTCACGCTTATCCTAATTTTTTTTTTACATTTTCAACATGCTAGTTCAAATTGAACAAGAAAACATCTTCAGATTGGCATCCTTAGTTAGATTAACTCAAATCTTAATCGACGCAGGCCGAAGAATCGATACACGAGGAGATCGAGGCGGCCAAGGCTTGCAAGAGGAGGGTGAACCACTTGAAGGAAAAAGACTCAGAAGACCCGTCGACGACGAACTCCTGGATGAGGAAGAGATTGGATCGGATGCTCGTCGAATATTTCCTCAGGTCTGGCTACTACGACACGGCCATTCAACTGGCAAGGCACTCTGGAATAGAGGTGCATTGAATAGATTGCTGATTGCATTGGTAACTAATTTTAGTTTAATTATCTAAGATAATTGATTGTTTTGCTCCTGAATTACTCCTGAAGTTGACCATAATTAAAACAAATTAATTAATTTAAAAAAAAAATAACAAATCATTTTCTTCCAGGATTTGACAAACCTCGAATTGTTCCTCACCTCTCGAGATGTCGAAGCCGCCCTTCTCAACAAGGACACGAGCAAATGTCTCCTGTGGTGCCAGGACAACAAGTCAAGACTCAAGAAGATTAAGGTACTGAGCATAATGATGATGATGATGATGATGATAATAATAATAGTAATAATAATAATAATAATAATAATAACAACAATAATAATAATGGTTCTCATCTTGGTGCTTCTTTTTAGTGATGATGATAGTTTTTAAAAGTGTTATGAGTAGGGTCAAATATTTATATGTTAATTGTGATGGCTTTATCTAACAACTGTCTGACAATTAGTGTTTTTTTGTTAATTTTGTTTTTGAAGTTTTATTGAAACAAAACCAAAAACAAATTTCAATTCAAAATGAAAAAGAATATCCTGTCATTATTATTATTACTGTTACTATTACCATCATTATTATTATCATCCTAAGGGAAAAAGCTCCTGTTGGGGGATACCCTATTATAATGAATATGAATAATTAATGCATGTAAATGTGTTTCAGTCTGTCCTAGAGTTTAACCTTAGGCAGCAAGAATTCATCGAACTCCTCAAGTCAGGGAAACCAACAGAAGCCATAAAGTAGGTCAAAGTACATTCTCAAAGTGACGATATAATCTTCTGTTTGTCTTCACTACTCATTCTGTCACCATTAATGATTAATTAACAATTAGTTATTATTGTCTGGTTATTTTTGTGATCGTTAACATTGTCTAATAACTATGACCTATCATCGGTCGTTGAAGAAGTGACCTGAGTTCTGATTGGTCGATTTCATCTTAGGCATGCCAAGAGGCACTTTTCGACGGTCGAAGATCCTCAGTACGACGAGATCCAGAAGTGCATGGGTCTCCTCGCGTATCCGCTCGACACGGAAATACCTCAGTACAAGGTGTTTTAAATTTAAGCCGTCGACGTTGATACGTATTACACGTTAGTTAGAACTTTTAAATGTGCCTTCAATGTTATTTTTTCAAGTGGTCGAAAGTCACAGGTCAGCATGGAGATAGGCTGTCCTGTGACCCAGTTAAGTCGACCTAGATTAATTTGACTTAGCCAGGTGGCGTTCGGGAGATCAAGCGACGATGCCTGCCGAGGGTCCGAACAATCGATCGCGTTAAATTAATTTACGACGTGTAGTCAAGAACCGAGACAATCTTTTTTTCAGTCCGTGCGATCTTGATGGAATGTCGTCCTACATAAACTTCATTTTTCAGGACCTCCTCGACCCAAGGAGGTGGCTTCACCTGGTTGAATTATTCAGGAGAGAAAACTATAAGCTCTACCAACTCAATAACGAATCCGTTTTCACCGTCGCCCTCCAGGCAGGACTTTCCGCCCTCAAAACACCGTGAGTTTTCGACCGCTCTTAACGACTCCGGTAATTATCAAGGCCTGCGAATGTTAAGTAGTTAATCGAGGTTTTTGCGCTCGGACAGTCAGTGCTACCACAACAAGAGGGACTCGAGCCAAGACGACAAGACCGTGCAAAGGTCTGCCAATTGTCCCGTCTGCAAACCGCTGTTCAACTCGCTCGCCAAAAAGTTGCCATTTGCCCACTGCTCTCAATCGAAACTGATTTGTGCCCTCTCTGGCCAGCTCATGAACGAACACAACCCTCCGTACATGCTGCCCAATGGACACGTTTACGGTTACCAGGTCTGTTGATAAATGGATAATCTGTGTTAATCAATCTCTTATTTGCTAGTCTATGATAGTATATCAACATTAGAAGACTCTTGCAATAAAACTCAATCTTCTAATATATTTTAGTGGAAAGTCTGGTTTTAAAAGTGTTACTAAATTATGTTTGATTTTCAGTCCTTGATGGAGATGGCAGAAAAAAGCGACGGTAACGTGACCTGTCCAAGAACTAGGGAAGTCTACCAGTTGAGGATTTGCGAGAAGGTCTTCGTCATGTAATTCTAATAACGGAAAAATCTTGATTTGACTGGTTTTATTTGAAACAATCGTTTTTGTTGATTTGACTTCCTGAAGTTGATGTTACCTCATCAACCATGTTTACAACCACCTTTTGAGACCCAGTTTGTTATTTCCAAAATGCGATGGGACACTTAGTTCTAATCGTGATGCCATTTTATGTGGGAATGGCAAGGAGAACGAGAAATTTCGAAAAGTAAGATTTTTTGAACTGAACGCAAAAATGTTTGTCGAGGTGTTAACTTGAATAGAATGCAGTCCTCGATTCATCGCAAAAACATTCAAAACAGCCATCGTTAGCATGCTGCCCTCGCAACAATATTATGAGTTATTAATAGCAGGCGAGGTGGAAGGTCATAATCTGCGA
Source organism: Whitmania pigra (assembly GCA_021613335.1). Classification (NCBI taxonomy): domain Eukaryota; kingdom Metazoa; phylum Annelida; class Clitellata; order Hirudinida; family Haemopidae; genus Whitmania; species Whitmania pigra. The sequence goes on along the minus strand of JAJTWR010000275.1, from coordinate 215,729 downwards.
AAGTTATATTTTTGTTCGGCATCAGCGTGAACGATAAGAATTCGTGCAGACCTCATTTTTTGTTTGTCTTTCGTCTGCTTGCCCGCCAGGCGAACAATTTTCAAAATGGCCGTTCATGGTTTATGTAATGAAAGAAAAATAAAAGTGAATTAATTATTGAAAAGATGAATAACTCGGTAAAGTTGAATTGATAAATTGATAGTAAAAAACATCAAAACACTCAAGAAGCCATTCATACGTCTGAAGTCCAACTTGTTAAGTATCACCGTTGAATACCGCAATAAATTGACATTTTCAAGCAGCATAACCATCTTTGAGAGCGTAAAATTATAATTTTGAAATTATAACTATTTATAAATGTTGTCCTAATAGGACATTGTTTATAAAATAACTCGATCGATTTCTCTTAAAAACAGGCAGGATTTGTTCAATTCGAAATGAAACCTGAAATAAAGGTTGATGAGAAACCAGTAGCGATTGCTCCGGTCATTTTGGAGGTGAATCATTAATAATATTGAGTTTATAAATAGAAATATGCATTTGTTATAATTATTTTTATTATTTAACTATTATTACTGATAATTTTAATTATTGTTTTTACTTCACAAGAACTCTCCAGAAGAGATCAGTCGTGCGGGCACCCTGGTATCAGACAACAGCATTGCAAGAAATTTAAGAATAAATAATAACAATTAAATATTAATAACAATAATAAAAATAAAATATTAATAATAAAATAATAATAACTTTTAAATAATAAGAATAAATAAAATTCAAAAATCTATAAGCATTTGTAGAAGTATTGACATATACTTGATGCTGTTGACATTGCAGGTCATCCGCAAAAATAGGCAGACGTCATTAACAAAAGGCTCCATGTTATTCATTATTTTTAGCATAACAGCAATGACCATTTTGATGACTTGGATTGGAATCAAATTCATGGCCAGACCACGAGTTATGCGTCATAAGGTACTAATCAATCAATCAATCAATCAATCAATCAATCAATCAATCAATCAATCAATATTTCAAGAGTTAATTCCAAGAGTTATTCGTAATTATGATCTATGTAAGTTCTTATTGTTAAATTTACTCACATGAATTACTATTTCATCTTTTAAAATGATCTAGATTCAAGTATCACATTAAGTGATAAATAGAATGTAATTGCTAAGTAATTCATTTGTAATTTCAATTACAATCAACTGCTTAATTAGGTGGGCAATCTGGTATTGAATGGCCAAACTTGTGGCTGGTTTGAATACAACGAACAATCTCATGACGTGCTGTTCACAGTGAAGACGAGGAAATTCAGGGGATTCATTGTCGATTGTTATTCCAAGGTTGGTTAGAATTATTTATAAATGTCTTATTATTATTATTATAAATGTCTTATTATTATTATAAATGTCTTATTATTATTATTATAAACGTCTTATTATTATTATGAATGTCTTATTATTATAAATGTCTAATTATTATTATACATGTCGGTCGATATTAATATTAAGTCTGTTTCTTTTACATGAATATTAAATATGTTTTTTTGGGTGAATTTTATATATATGTATTTTTTCCGGTCAATTTTAAATAAGCTTTTTGTCAAAATAGCATGAATTTATAATTAATGAATAAAATATTCATGATTTAATTGAATTGAAAGTGTGAAGTGCTTCATAAATGGAGAGAATGAGTCATCTCTTTTTACGATCAGAACGTGGAAGTCATCATACCAACAATAGACGACGACGACAACAACAACAACAACAACAACAACATCAGCAGCAACAACAACAACAGCAACAACAAGAAGGTCTGTTATGTCCTGACAACAACAATTTTTAGATTCAATGGAGACAAGGCTCTTGTTCCTCATGTGAGCATGTTTGCAACACATTTGTATGTGAATGTTAAACGGATGACATCAAATTTTTATTCTTTTAATAATAAAATTTTATTATTTTAATGATAAAAACCATTTAGAAATAAAATATTTAATTCCCAGAGATTTATTTATGCCCGCTAGAAATGATTTGTTCAGCAAATAATGTTCAGTTATAAAAGAAATAAGCTTGTTGAAGCATTAATGAAATTACCAGCATCATCATCCTCATCATCATCATCATCATCAGTTCAGGAAAGAGGGTTTCACAAGTTCGTGGGCCTCGGTGAAATGGTGAATGACCTTGACCTCTGCGAGGTCAGCAAGCATTGGGGGCGGGGTTCGAAGCGGGGGAAGAGCCGACCAAGACCAGGGAGAGGGGAGAGGGAGGAGAAACGAGGAGGAAAGGGAGAGGAAGGAAGAGGAAGGACAATGTGGTGGGTAACAGGAACAAGAGGAAGAGGAGTAAGCAGAAGAAGAAGAAGAAGAAGAGAAGAAGAAGAAGAAGGAAGAAAAGGAGAAGAAGAAGAAGATAGAAGAAGATAGAAGACGAAGAGTAAGAAGAAGAAGAAGAAGAAGAAGCAGAAGACGAAGAATGAAGAAGAATAAGAAGAATAAGAAGAAGAAGAAGAAGAATACGAAGAAGAAGAAGAATGAAATAGATAAGAAGAATAATGAAGAAGAAGAAGAAGAAGAAGAAGCAGAAGAAGAAAGAAGAAGAAGAAGATGAAGAAGAAGAAGAAGAAGACGAGAAGCGAAGAAAGAAGAAGAAGAAGAAGAAGAAGAAGAAGAAGAAGAAGCAGAGAAGAAGAAGAAGAAGAAGGAGAAGAAGAAGAAGAAGAAGTAAAGAAGAAGAGAAGAAGACAACAAGAACCAGAAACAAGAACAAGAACAATAACCAGAACAAGAAACAAGAACAAGAAACAAGAACAAGCAACAAGAACAAGAACAAGAACAAGAACCAAGAACAAGAACAAGAACAAGAACAATAACAAGAACAAGAACAAGAACACGAACAGAACAAGAACAAGAACAAGAACAAGAACCGAACACATAACAAGAACAAGAACAAGAACAAGAACACGATAACAAGAACAAGAACAAGAACAATAACAAGAACAAGAACCAGAACAATAACCAGAAACCAAGAACAAAACAAGAACAAGAACAAGAAACAAGAACAAGAAACAAGAAACCAATAACAAAACAAGAACAATAACAAGAACAAGAACAGAACACACAAGAACTAAGAACAAGAACATAACAGAACAAGAACAAGAAACAAGAACAATAAAATAACAAGAACAATAACAAGAACAAGAACAAGAAACAAGAACAAGAACAAGAACATAACAATAACACTAACAAGAACAATAACAAGAACAATAACAAGACAACAATAACAACAACAATAACAATAACAAGAACAATAAACACAATCCAAGAACAAGAACAATAACAAGAACAATAACAAGAACAAGAACAAGAACAAGAACCAAGAACAATAAACAAGAACAATAACAGAATAACAATAATAATAATAATAATAATCAGAATAATAAGAATACGAATAATAATAATAATAATAATATAATAATAATAATAATAATAATAATAATAATAATAATAATAATAATAATAATAATAATAATTAATCACACCAATTACACGTATTGTTGGTGCAAAATATTTTCCCAAAATGCTTAAAAGGACATTCATTAATTGAGTATATATAATATGTGAACAACAATGCGTGGGAACTTGTCGAACAATCATAATCATCACTAGCAAACATGTTAAGTATGTGAAAGAATATTTTAACAAATATTAAATATTATTGTTATAAAAATTGAAAATCTTTGATTGTAATATTAATAATAATAATTAATAATTAATTTTGTCTCATTGCAGTGAAAAGGTCTCTGTTTGGTTCTGAAGAAAAAAACGATTATGATGATGATGATGTTGTCGAAATATATCTTCTTTGATACGTTCCAAATTGCATCACGTGATAATTGTTATTATTAATATTTTATTTTTATTAAATTTATTTGATTTGATGTCCATAAGAATATCTATGCATAAAGAGTTGCATTGAACATTTTTAAAAATTATGATTTCTTTAAAACATTTTTTTGGTTGAATAAACTTAAAAACCAATAAATAAAAAATAAATAAACAATTCAAGGGGAATTTTTAAACTGTTCGTGGGATTTGAACCGACCTACTGACGTATTGTGATTTGCTTCTTGTTGAGGTGCCAACTCAACTCAATAATTATTTGTAATCATTAGCAATCATTTCGAGTTGTGCACGATTTTTCACTGGCATAATTAATTAACTTTCAATGGATTCCTGGTTATCTTGTCATCTTGTCGTGTTGTTATGTTGTTATGTTGTCGTGTTGTGCGTCATTCTTAAATGTTCGTCTTTGTTCTTCTGTGAAGCTTCAAATGCCTCTCTCATGAATAACAAGAGATGATAATTGTTGCCATGGTTTCTTGCGCAACATTGCTATCGCTTAACTACTGATTTTTTTGCCGCCACAACGTCGCCATCATTACCATCACCTCAAACACATTCAACCTTTCGCACTTCCTGTTCAGTGGAGTGAAAACACAGGTGTCAATTTACCTCGATTAAATTGACACGCGAGAGTGATCACCTCGATTGAATTTAACTGAACCTGTTGATTGATTGGCTCACCTGAAGTCTCAGGTACTCCGAGTCCTCTGCTAATTGTATAATTAATATCATTATCACTATCAATGATAACATTCTTATATTTCAATATAATAATTATTATTACTATTAATATAATTTATTAATTAATATAATTTCTATTATATTATTTATATTTATTTTAATTTAAATGTTTTAATTTATTTATATTTATAAAGTATACTTAATATAATTAACAATGTGATTAATACTATTATCATTAATATATATTATTAACGTGATATAATACTAATATATGTATATAAATAAATAAATATAATATTAACATTAATTATATTATATAAAATAATATAAATGTTACATCCTTTATGAAAGGTGTTATTGTTATTGTAACAGGTTTAATCTTCCGAAGCATGCTCTAACAATAAGAATAATAAATAACAGGTGGTCAATGATCTTTTATTTGTTGATCTTGCATCATCATCGTCATCATCATCATCATCATCATCGTCGTCGTCGTCGTCGTCGTCGTCATCATCATCATCATCATCATCATCATCACAAACTTCGAATGACCTTTGAACTTGCCGACCTCTATCGAGTGTCCTCCAATGACGTCATCAGCTTGCTCATCCTCGTCTTCCTCGATATTCGTATTACCCACGTGATCACTTTTAGAGCTAAAATTAGTTCCTCGTGACCTTCTTGTGACGTCACTGCTCAGCACAAGATGGATTTCACACCAATGTGAATGCCTGCAGTCCTAGTTATTGCTGAGTAATAATAATATTAATTATTTATAAATTCAATATTATTAACAATTTATTTAATTATTATTAAATGATTAAACTAAAAAATTTATAAAAAAATAATTATAATAATATATTTTGTTGACTCAGTTAATATTGTTATGACTAAATCTATTAATTACTAACCAACTAATCCATGGACCTGGTTGCGTAATAAATAAATTGTTTGCAAACAAAGAAAACAACGTCTTCTCTAAGGAGACACAACTTTGTATCATTTGCGATCAACTTAAGCAACTCTTTTATTTCAATTGCTGATAACAATCAGAACAATAATTTGTTAATAATATAATATATTATATTTAATAATCTAATAATTCCTTTATAATAAAAACAAAAAAAAACAATAAATAACCATAATCGAAATATTAATTAATTAATTAATAAATTGATTTGCATAGACATGAATATTAATAAATATAAACATAGATAAAGAACTCGAGTTACAAAGTGATGAAAGTTCTGCTTTAAAGTGAAACTTTAAGGAGAAGTTCTCGAGTAAGTGCGTGCTCAGCAACTTTGAAGAAGAAGAAGAAGATGATGATGATGATGAAGAAGATGATGATGAAGAAGATGATGATGATGAAGATGATGATGATGATGATGATGTGAGGATGCTTTATAAACTGCAGGAGGACTTGCGCCTCTATCATTACGACTATTTTCAGCCGAATTGTACTCGCACTTGGTCGAACGATTTCAAAGAGAATCAATCAAAACGACTATTTTTTCAATCAATATTCAATCAATACGTCGGATTGTCGCAATCGATATTCAATCAATACGTCGGATTGTTGCAATCGATACTTCAGGATCTGAAATCGATAGATTCTTATAGTTTGATTGTTATTTTGTCTTTGAAAAGAGAAGAATTGAACTAACGAAGCAGAAATTGCTTCTTCTTGATTTGTCTCTTTTTAAGCGAAAATTCCTTGAAACAACGGTGAGTGATTTTAACAATTTTCTCTATTTGATTTTAATTATTTTATTTGTCGTAAACTTATTGAACAGCAAGAAGATGTACAAATCATTTGGACATCACCGTTGCCGTTGTTGTTGTTGTTGTAAATAATATTTTATTAACGTCCGTTGCATATCTAGATGATTAGGTCGATTCTCCCGCAGCGGGGTTTGAACTCCGTGCTGCCATCGTGAGAGTTGTTGTTGTTGTTGTTTTCATCCAACCACTCAAAGACATCATGTTACTCAATGACATACTTGATGACATACTCGATGGCATTATGACATTCGAATAAGAAAGAATTAAAACACTAAAGTAAATTTTAATGTTCGGTTGATTAAATGAAGACTGTCAGGAAATAATGCTGAGATATTTTGATTTTTAACAATTAAATATAATAAATAAATAAATAATATACAATATCATTAATTATTGTGTTATAACATCAGACAACGCAATTTACTGAAATTGTTATGTAAATGTGTAAAATCTGTACCTTAAAATGATACAAAATATGTTTTAAAACGAAACAAAATGTGTTTTGAAATCGTGTGTGCCTGGGAATGAATTGGCGTCATCAATTGACACATGCAAATTAGTGCAAAGCTAGCCGCCAGTATAACAGTCGAGCGTTTATTTGCGATAAGTAAATCATGATAATAGTCCCATCGGGGTTGTCATCGTCATCTTGAAGATTTATGAAGTACAAAGTCGTCTGCAAAAAGATTATTTGTGCTTTGTGCAACCTTAATGAAGAACATTTACTACAATTGTGTACTGTCTGCTTGCAACATGTCAATAGTGACATAAGAGATGGTGACAACAGTAACCCCATGTTAGCATCTTGCAAATTTTTTTGCTTAATTTATTTAATTTATTCATTAGTTAATTTACTATTTAGTTATTTTATTATTTAGTTAATTTACTATTTAGTCAATTATTTATTATTTATTAGTTAATTTTCTGTATCTATGCTCCTGTAATGAAGCTGTAAACTCCATCGAAGCAGAGGATTAAAGGTAGGAAAAGTAGTTTCCATGCACCGTAAATCTGTCCTTGGTCACGATAAAAACGTTTCTGCGTGTGTGTGTGTGCATGTGTGTGTGTGTGCATGTGTGTGTGTGTGCATGTGTATATACGGGTGTACGTGTGCATCCATGTGTATGGATGTGAGTTTGGCCGAGTGCATAGGTTATTAGTGCATTACGTAATCGGATGATTGATTAGGAAACAGGACCGCCATCTTGAGAGGCGACTTAGAAAATGCAAAGCAAACTTCAAACACCTTTCAATGGATATTCATTAATTTAAATGAGCGAATAATTAGCTATTATAACTCCGCCCCCTCCTGTTCCCTTAAGTTCTAAGATATCTTCGAAAGAAAGTGGCATTTGTGGATTGCATCAACCAATGAATTTCATCCTATTTCATCCTATTAGAAGACATGAATTGTTTCTGTTGCGCAACATCAGCAGAGTACATAAGGCTCACTTTAGAGTACAACGGCGTGTCATTTACAATCGGATGTTTAATTAAAGAAATTGAACGAAAGTGTTGTTAGGAAACTGACTGAAAAAGTTTTTAAGCAATGAAAAGTAATTTCATAAATCGGACCGATTATGTGAGTTCGCAGTTGATATTTTGTCTGAATAGTTTGGTATTTTAGTTGGAATAGTTTGAATAGTTTGGTATTTTAGGCTTCTTAGGTGACATTATTATGCTATGTATTGATTTCGTTTCTTGTGTCTGAGCTTCTACATTGTGTGAAAGCTTTAGAAATGCATTTCATGCAGTGAATGGCTGATGTTAGCTTTTTGAGAGGCATGTGACCCTACCTGACATTTTATTGAGGCCTTGTGAATCGTCAGGAATGTCTTTAAAAACCACCTGTTCAATCAAAAATGATCGCTGGAACTTTGTTTTTATTGATGAGCTTTAAAAGTTAAATCGATATTTAAGTATTTAAATATTCATGCAACGTGATTGGATGGGCAACTTAAGAAATAGGTTGCTTTTTGTTTCAACTAATAATAATCAACTTTAAACGTACCGTGTGCGTTAGCGACAGAGGCGCCTAAAATAAATTCGTTAAAACGTTTTGTTAAAGAAGATTATTATTTATCTTTTTCAGATAATCTGCAGATTAGGTAATATGGCCGACGGATTGTTGAATAATTACGCAATGGAACCTCTCGCTCAAAAAATCTCAGACAACTTGAAAGGAGCCACGCTAGAGAAGTCAAACCCCGATGACGTAAATTGTCTCCAAAATTGTCATCCATGCCGACGAGATGCAAAACGCAGAAACCACGAAGATGCACGCGAATTGGAAGACATTTCCAACGACTGCGAGATGGAATCCTATCGAAGAGCCTCGAAAATGGCGAAATTCTCGTTTCCAGAAGTGAAATCCTCGTCTTGTTTCAAGTTGAACGAAATGATTCCAACTCGCGAACACTCGACAGTCCTACCTCCAGCAAACGAGTCATCGTCATCCTCAACCTTGTCACTCTCGTCGACGACGACGACAGCAACGACGACAAAATCTTCGAGAGTGGAACGTAGATCTAAAAAGAAGAAAGTCCTCATCGAGTTGAGGAAAAGCCTCGTCATAAATGAAGAGCAGTCCACCTCTCCAGCCACCAGCAGACCACAGTCTATAGCTTCCCCCCCTTTGACCGTCCCTATTACGTCATCGATGACGGGCTTTCAATTCCAGGTGGATATGACGACCTATCTTTCGAGCGACTCTGCATTTTCCTCATCGTCTTCCACGCAAAAATCGTCAAAATCTTCCATTACTTCCTCCGTCCATTCACTTTCCTTGGTGCCTCGGACATCCTCCACACCTTCGTCGTCGTCGTCGTCACTACAATCCCTGAACAGTCCAAACCCCCCGTTACCTCCAGTCCCTTACTCCTCCCCTGCCTCACTGGCATCAGTCCCTATGGCACCTCCCCCTAGTCCTTCGACTGATTCGTTGTTGTCACCTCTCCTCCGATCGACTGCTTCCCGCCATTCTTCAAGAGACGACGAACTCAGGAACAACTGTCGCTCTACGCAGACAGCTTGGTCGAACTTCTTCGGTGACTCGCGATATGGTGCTCTCGACGACATAACTGGCAACTTCCAAACTATGACCATAGACAGGAAGTGAGTTGGATAGCAATATGGTTTCTTGTTCAGTTTTGTGATAATATTTATTGAATATTAATATTACTATTTATTGAATATTTCTTTATTGGAATTCTATGTATTCTCTAGTCATGTTACTTGTTTGTAACTTTGAGTTTGAAATACGCCTAGGGTTTTAAAACTAACAACTTGTTACTTCATACGTTCTTATGATGCAATGTATATGACGTCGTATTTATTAACTTTTGTTGTTGTTGTTATTATTATTATTATTATTATTATTATTATTATTATCTAACAAATTATAATTACTAAACGAATGTTTGTAATTTGCATCCACAATACAAAAAAAACACATTTACATCCAATTGTATGGGAAACGGAAAGTGAAAGAAACACTAAAACATCTCAAACAATCAATTTACATCTCCTCAAACAACTCAACATTTCAAACAACAACTTCACAAAGAGGTGATGCAAACAACTTTTCAACTCAAAAGTCTTTTTTTTTTGTCAAACAAAGACAATTGAAAGTTTTCCGCTTCAAGAAATTGCAATTGTTATGGTGATTCCTCATTGCACATAAGAACTAAAAGTTATCCACAAATAATAATAATGATAATGATAATAATAATAATAATAATAATAATAATAATAATATAATAATAATAATAATAATAAATAATAATAATAATAATAATAATAATAATAATAATAATAATAATAATAATAATAATAATAATAATAATAATAATAATAATAATAATAATAATAATAATAATAATAATAATAATAATAATAATAATAATAATAATAATAATAATAATAATAATAATAATAATAATAATAATAATAATAATAATAATAATAATAATAATAATAATAATAATAATAATAATAATAATAATAATAATAATAATAATAATATATAATAATAATAATAATAATAATAATAATAATAATAATAATAATAATAATAATAATAATAATAATATAATAATAATAATAATAATAATAATAATAATAATATATAAATTGATGATAAATGACGCACCTCTTTTCAAGTCGTACTACAAAACATCGATGACACAAACAACATGGCAGACAAACAATTAGTGTTTCCGTAATGTTTCTTTTGAACATAATTGAGACCCATTTTTCCTTAGTCAGAAAGTCATGTGATTGCGATAATTAGGACGAGGACGCTGATTGGTCCATTCAAATTTAACGCCAATTCTTTTAAATTTTGAATTTTCA
>JAJTWR010000275.1:182500-200000 GCA_021613335.1 Whitmania pigra | reverse complement strand
CAAGGTAGCTGAATCAATAAAGGTCAATAAAGCGGTGTCCTCTCGCATCGACACAGCATCTCATTAGCATGTGTAATTAACATGAATATTAATTTATCGCATCGGTAAATGCGACGAGCATTAACGAGCCAATTGCATTAGTCACGGATGATGACCTGAACTTGTTAATTGGCCTCAACCGATAGGAACACCAGTTAGACGTGCACCTGACTTTAATTGGTTGTTTTGAAGTGCCCTGTCATGTGATTCGTGTTTCTTGCTAAAACCTTTGTTAAAGTAAGGACGTCATCCATATTCTAACTAATACACTGCAATAGAATGTAACAATTACAATACTGCAATGCAATATTAATATCGGTTGTTATTACAACATTAATTATAATATAGGTTATTAATAAAATATTAAATAAAATAATACTATCGATTATTAATAAAATATTAAATAAACTAATACTATCGGTTATTAATAAAATATTAAATAAAATAATACTATCGGCTATTAACATTGCCTCCACCTTTCGATTGCAGTAAAAATACGACGAACAATCCGCTGCAGAAGATGATGGTTGAGCGAAGGTCAAAAACTCTGCTCAGCATGAGGTCACGCAAGAGAATCACATCCATCGTGGCTCCATTTCAACCAGAGAACGTTCAATCATCGTTGCCAGCTTCAATCATCAATCAAGTGACGTCACCGGTATTGACGACGGCGGCGTGCGAAAGCTTCGACAATAAATGTCAAGACGACGTCCAAGAGAATATTAAAACCAATGACCTTGTTATCGACCAGATTGTATGAAATAGAGGAAAGTGTCGAATTCCACAACCACACACCACGACTAATAGTTAGCCATTGACGACTAACAGACGTAGACAATGGTCGGCTATTTATTTTCAAGTATTTGTCCAAAATTGTTAGCGTGTTGAAGTATTTTTGAATGTCTATATTTTATTTTAAAATAGGGTTGCTGTGATCATGTTTGTATTTGTAAGTCAACGACACTGCTAAACTGTTAAAGTCGGAATTAAACAGTGACGACAGCAAGTATTTTCTCTGCATTTTATTTCTTTTAACCAATCATTATCACAACTCACTAACCAATCATTAACACGACTCACATCAAAGCATAAGTCATATTAAATCAGTGATGCCAAACAAATCAATTGCTTGTTTCTGGGAATTTGCAAAACCGAAAAACTCGCTGTGCAAGATTAACGAAACAAAAAAATAGAAGAAAAAAAATAATGCCATCGTCCTCATTGTTGTTTTCGTTCTTATTGATATGTTGTGCATCCTCACAGATCCATGAAGGACTCCTGTTCATCCCCCGACAAATCATCTTCGTCGTCGGTGTCGTTCAATGCTGACGTTACGAATAAATGACCGTTATTAATTTATTCATTAGCTATTTAATTAATTAAACTTAATTCATTTGATTATTTAATCCAACAAAACAATTAAGAACTAATTAATCAGGCATGTTTGATGAATCACGAATTTCTGAAACCCCGGTCGATAATATTATACGATCGTACAATTTCTACCGAATGCACTCACCGAATCTTGGAAGATCTTCGAGTTTTTTGTCAACTTCCTCCTTCTCTTCCTCCGTCACTTGCTTCTCGAGAACTTCCAAATCCGTTCGAACGCAGAAGTTCTTACCAAAGACGAGTCGATCCCAGATGCGATGTTCCGACTTGGTCAGTAGGACGACCACCTCCGACGAGCGGACGAATGAGGTGCACTTCGTGGGGACGACGGGGTGGACCAACCGGAGGTGGAAGGAATACTCCGCAGTGTCCGAAAGAGCCCTGGCAGAGAGAAATGATGATTATGATGTTGTCAGAGTTATTATGACATTATGAGTACGTATTATGTTATGCATTATTGTTATTATGACTTATAAGACATTATGACTGTAAATATAATTCACTATTATGCATAATTGTTATATGTAACATCAGCTCACTTGAATGTTAAAGAATCGTCCGAATAAATGACGTCCAGCGACTCGGGGAAGACGTCCCTGGCTTCGACTCTCAGCTTCAGACGTTCCTCGTCGAAGTTCGACCAATAGACGATCGGAGTCGATCTGGACGCGATAAAGTCAGTCAGCAATCACGAACAAGATCCAAAAGAAATAAATTAATTTTATTCAAAATGTCACCAACTTTGTGAGGCCATGCAGAGATGGTGGTTGTTGTTGTGTGACAAAAGCATCGTCGGTCGTCATAGCAATGCTGAAACAATTAACGAAATTAAGTTAACAATTAAAGAAATTAAGTTAACAATTAACGAAATCAAGTTAACACCTAACTTCCTTGTCAAGTGCAAAACCAAGATAAGAGATAAATTGTCTCCTTGTGAGATTTATTTTCATAACCAACATTATTTCTCAAAAATTATTATTATTCTTGTTATAATTACTCAATTATAACTGACTTTGCCTGTTTCTTTGTGAGAGCCTCAAGGAGTTGGGATGTAAGACGATTCATTTCCTCATCAACAATTGTGCTTTGAATCCTTGAATTAAATGATTTGTTCATCAAATCAATGGAAACAGTTTTCCTCAGCTACCAGAAGAAAGCTCATTCATCCAATAGATGGCGCTTCAAATTTACATGTTATTCGAAAGATGGCAGTAATAAACAACTTATTTATTCAACAGGTAGCACATTACATAATTAATAATTCATTTAAGATATGGCGTTTTAAATTTATATGTTATACGAAAGATAGAGCGACAAACTAAAGAAGAAAACTCATTCATACAAAAGATGGCGCTTCATATTTACATGTTATTCGAAAGATGGCACTAATAAACAACTTACATAATTAATCATTCATTCCAGAGATGGCGTTTTAAATTTATATGTTATTCGATAGATGGCACTAACAAATGAGTCATTTATTCAAAAGGTGGCGCTTCGTATTTAATCTAACCAAACCATCTGCAACCATCAAACCACCGAAAGTCACTCACCAAACTGTGGTATCGTAAAGATCCAGGCTCCTCAAGTAGTCTCTCATGTAAACGTCGCACCTCGCAACGTAACGAAGAAGGTACAACACCTCTTTCAGGAGCTGCAACAATACAAATAATAATAATAATAATAGTAATAATAATTAATAATAATAATAATAACGATAACAAGTTGTTAATACAACACGAGCAAATACCTCCACGTTATCCTGCCTCATCTTGAGAATGTCCACCAAGTTGTTCAAACCGCCAGCTGTTCTGAGTTTCCTCATGCTGGCAAAATCGTTACGTCATCAGGCCGATGAGTGCAAATTCGTTACAAGTTTAACATTAGATTTGAATAAAATAGCTAACATTTTGCAACATACTATGGAATCTAGCAAGGGTGTCCAATGGTTATATTTTGATATATTTCTCAAAATTTAGAACTCACAGTGGCAAGAGATTGCCCGCGTTCTTGTGAGTAATGTAAGCGAGGAGGTAAATCGATGCCAGGACCACTGCGTCGGAAAATCGAGATTCCGTCGTCGCGGCGATGACCTCCATGCATTCCACAAGGTCGAGGTTAGACCTGGGGTTTCTTGAATTAAATTATTTAATTTAATGATAATTTATAAATTTATATTAAATTATCATTAAATATTATTCGGCCGCAAAAGAAAGAGGGATGTACATTCTCGACATTATTTAACATTTCATTGAAAAATAAAAATTAATTCGAGATTAATTTCATTCAAATCACCTCCAAACATTTGTCATCAGAACATCCGAGCTCATGTTGAGTTCCCTGTGCAGCCGGAAGAACCTGGTCTCGGGGGATACGCCGGCATCACCACTCTCCTCGTCTTCCTCCTCGCGTTCCTCCGAAGACGACGACGGGCGGACTTCCGAAAGCCCCCGATCGAGGGAGGATTCCTCCTCGAAGATTTTCTTGAGAAGCGGAATTGCTTCGTCCATCTTGAAGAACGCGTCGTCTTCTTCCTCGTCGTCTTCTACTCGGGACTTGGGTTTAGAAATATCAGCGATCTCGGTGGCGGTCGGAGTGTCTCTTGACGCTTCAACGGTTGCATCCGTAGCTTCGTCTGCATCTTCGCACGTTTCATCCGTCAATTCGTCTGCATCTTCGCACGTTTCATCCGTCAATTCGTCTGCAGCCTCAACTTTCACGTCTTCATCCGTTTTGGTGCTCGAATCCTCTTCGTTTTCAGTTGAATCTCGCTTTCCACTTTTTGTGAGGAGGCATCTTACTACATGTCCCAGAAGGCCGATGCAGAGCACAAAATCCTAAAATGTCGTGGTAATTAATATTCGTGATACAATTAGCAATGTTATTAACGTAATTAATGCAATGAACACCAATACCAGTTCTTAATAATGAATAAAAGTCGAAAAATAATTCACGTCGTCATTCAAGTTGTTGGTCTTAATGAAGCGGCCGAGGGCTTTAATGCCACCCTTCTCGATGAATTCTTTACAGCAACTGTAAAAACAATAACAACAACAATAACAGATTAGCAACTCTGAAATAATTAATTACATCTTTTAACAGTAGCAGTTCAGATTAGCAACACTGAAATAACTAATTAAATCTTTGAACTCCGCAAAGGAGCATATTTTATTGTCTCACGTTTGGCATTTCAACAAGGGTAGTAAGTTTTCAATGATGTACATCCCAACACTTGTGACATCTTGCACCGACCCACATTTATCCTGCAAAATAAATAATTGACCTTATTACCCTCGTAAACAGCTCTTGCCTCGTAACATTTCGAGCGCAACAAGTTTAGGCCGACAAATTAAAGAGTTGCGTGCGGCAACAAGGACAACAATCCAGCTCCTACCTATGCAAATCTCCTTTGTGAGCAGTTCTACGTAAATGATCGGCCTAACATGCTGCTAATTATAACAACTGTTAAATATTAATGAACATCCACTTAAACGTAAAAATCCACGAGGAAAAGTCTGAGAGATATTTAAATAATGGCATCTGCCATAATAATATGCGCCTCTGATGCTACGCACATAGCTCTTTATAAATTAATTATTATTATTATTATTATCTGATATTTAAACAATGGCATGCTAAATCACAACTACGTATCATCTTCATCATCACCAACAACAACGACAAAAGTGCAAAACTACAAAACGATGACCAACATTGTAAAGGTGGAAACATATGGTATCCCAGAGGTAAGACTTTCTTGCTTCTGAGCAATGGCTGCAAAACAGGAAAAGAACTCATTAAAGTGTTTATTAATTAATTATTACTTAATAATAAGTATTTATTAATTTCATAATTGCATTCCAACCATTCTGCATATTTTCAGTATAATTATAACTAGTATAACATGCAAACAAAACATCTTCAACATCATACTCGTAATCAGAATCCCATAGAGTCCCTAGGGCCTTCATGATTGGCCAGAAGCTCGACCAATGGTGGTTGTACTTCAGGAGCAAGCTCAGCATGTGCACCAACCCCTTGCAGGTCGAACTGTCGGAATACGAAATATTGGAATCGAAATAACGGTCGATAAAATGTCGACGTTGTTCGATCGAAACGAACCCATTCGAAAGACAATTCACTTCGTGGAGGATTTCTTTGGCGATCTTGTGGTTTGTTTGAGGGTCCTGAGTTTGTAATGGAATCATCAGAGGCATCAAATACAAAAGCAAATAAAATGTTAGCAGGTTGTGATTATTTAAAATAATAATTTAATTCTTTAGCATTAATTTCAATTAATTAATTCTCAGAAACTGAAATAAAAAATCAATCAATATCCAGCTAACCTCCTCCATCAGAAATTCCAAGCATAGGTTCTTAATAAATTCTCTTTTTTTGCAATCATTATCATCATCCTCACCAGTGGAGCCAATCATAACGAACATATCCTGGGGAATGGAAATAGTACAAAAGAAATGTTGTTAAAAGCATTGTAACAATAATATTAACAATAATAACTTTCATGGTAATAATAATAATAATAATAATAATAATAGAATTATTATTAAAAATATTAGATGCACAAAAATCTGCAACCAACCAAAAAACAATGAACCCACCTGCACAGCTTCCTTCGTCAGCGACGCTTTGCAATCTGCAACCACCTTCTGAGTGAGGTCAGTCACGAAGTCTCCTGTTTGGTAACCATAGAGACGAACGGCATGCTTGTTCTCGCTATTTTTCGGACTGACCAGCTGAAATCACGAATAAACAAATGCCCTAAAGTCTTTAAAATTGCATCTTTTGATTATGCTTAATAAAAACAGAAACATTGTAACGATGACAAATGCAAAGACAGCGAAGGCAACACAAATACTCACCATGGCGGTTAATAAGTGAGAATTTGAAACGTCGCCGGTAATGTCCATGATGTAATCGGCGATGTCCGATTCCCACCTCGGAGGTTCGACCTCTGAAGATTCATCCACTTCTAAAGATGCATCGGTGGCTTCCTGGACTCCTTGGATATTGCACTCAGTTTCAATCGCTGAAGGTGTTTCCGACCTTTCCACGATGGTCGTATCATCAGCGACACCAACGACGTCCTCCTCATCCTCGTCGTCGTCATCACTACTGCCTCCGGGATCGACGCTCGTGCCGAGATGAAGTTTCGGAGTTCTCGTCTGCCTACGAATCGTCATTTCATCCCCGCTTTCTGAAATCTTTTCCTCGACTTGCACTTTGCATCTTTCCGAAAATTCTAAAGGCATGGGTCGGCTTTCCTCGGACGTTGTTCCGGTTCTACGGGGTTCGAGTCCCGAAAAGAAGCATTCGATGGCCTGGAAGGGAAGGTCGTCCTTGAATCGGACGGGCATCTGGAAGACGTTCGCTCGGTCGACGAGGAACGACATTCCAAAGTCGACGAGGAAAATGAAAACCTCGTCGTCCTCCGCCTCGGAATTCGACAACACCTTCGCTCTTTTCCATCTGCCGAGAAAAGAAAAACCACATAGGTTGTTATTATTTTATATTTATATGTGACCATCCTCATTGTTATCACCTGCCATCTTTGACCAAAACAAGCATTTCTTTAACCAACGGAACCATCCCAATCGACGATATCTCCCCGAGTTGAATGCCCTTTTCAATGTCCTTGTGCAGTCTCTCCAACCTGTGGCAACAAATGAACGATCGGATGCACATTTCAACCAGGAATGGACGTTTTATCGCACCTTTCCTCGTTGACGGCCTTCTGAACGTAGAAACTGTGAGGGTTTTTTGCGGAAGTCACGTACACCGGAGTGAACTTGTCTTTCAATTCCTCGACGGACGTGGATAAGAACAGACCGTGGCAGCTGGAATGAAACACTGTTTATGAAAAGTTGTTTATCAAACATTGTTCATAAAATATTGTTTGTGAAACGTTATTTATAAAAATTTGTTTATGCAAAGCATGGTCAGAAGAGATTTGGAAAGCAAGATAAGGACCTGTATCCGTGAGACGTCGACGCGTCCGACTTCAAATTGTCGGGAAGGTCAACGAGGTCGTTCGAGGAATTCAGCAGGAACTGAATGTGCTGCAGAATATTGGCTCATTAAATCACCATCTTCACCTTTGTTTATCATCATCATCATCGTCATCATTATCATCATCATCGTCGTCGTCGTCATCATCATTGTCATCATTATCACCATTGTCATCATTATCATCATCGTCATCATTATCATCATCGTCGTCATAACAAACCTCTGGGTTCTCCTCTGCAACCCCAACATCCAACATGGTCCTCCTGATGTCGAGGGTGGTGATCCAAACTTTAAGGTTGCTCAACTTTTCGCATTCCTCGAGAGGATCCAACCACAGAGTCGGACCGACCCTGTGTTGTTGCATTTCAATTGATTTTAATTTTTAATTATTTCAATAAACATAAGCAATAACTCAACATCACCAATGTCAATTACACCATTCATTGCACAATTGTCATCATTATCATCATCACTACAATCAACATCACTGTCACGAACATCACTATCATCAACATCACTATCATTATCATCAACATCACTATCACTATCATCAACATCACTATCATTATCATCAACTGACCTGAAGACCACTCTTCCTGTCAATAGGGAGATCCCGAGTCTTTTTTCAACAAAGGCCTTGTCCTATTGGATGGAAGAGCATCATCATCATCATCATCAACATCATCATCATCATCATCATCATCATCATAATCAACAACATCATCATCATCAACAACCAATGACCCTGTAATAATAAAGCAGGAATAAAACCTGATGATTCCAGTTGGGATCCTGGTCAACAGTTTTCAATCTGCACACACAAATTTCCAAAGCCTGTAGAAATTACAGTAATAATTAATAGTAATAATATTAGCATCAGTAATAATAGTAATTATAACAATACCAAAAATATCTGTTATAAATACTGCCCCATAAGAGAACATTTACCTGATGAGGCGTTTCCTTCAATGTGTCAATCAGTTCCAAAATCTCGGTCACTTTGACCTGAATTATGTCACCAAGATCAACCAATAGGATTCTAGCCTCCACTGGTGTGATGTCAGTTTGATCAACCCACAATAATTTAGCCCTGCATAAATGAATAAATTATGCAAATTATTCTCCACAAATTATTGAATTATGATGATGGTGCTTGCCTGAATGCTACTCCATTCTGTGCCTTCCAAGCATAGAGGTCGTTAAGGACCAAATTTTCTGGAATTGAGTAGATTTTTAGTGAGATGGTTGAAACTGATGCAAAGCAGCATTTAATACAAGATGAATTTGTATACTTTCAAATATTGTTTTTTTTTAAATCTTCAAAATTGTCTAATACTAATTTTTAGATTTCATTTACCTGGTTTTACAGTTTTGTTACCAAAACGGCCATATTGTCTGGCCAATCGCAAAGCCAAAATCTTGGCATCGTTGTGTGAGATTGGCTGGGATTCTCTGCCATGCTCCACCCACTCCAATATTTGAGCGTTGTAAACAAACGGAGATTTGACAAGGGTCACTCTTATCTGAATGAAGGAATTTCAATAATATTGATGTATTACTTCATTGATGTAATAATAATAATAATAATAATAACTGGACTTTTTTAAACCTTAACTATGGAAAAGAAAGGAACTTGAACGAAGGTTCCTCGAAGTTCATCGACATCCTGTTGCTGACTGAAGTGATGCCTCGACTTGCAGTGACGATGGTTGCTATGACGATTGTGACGACGGCAATTAAAACGGCATTGTAGATCATTACCGACAACTTACTTCTGATTACGAGTCAACGACATTAACGACGATAACAAATGTAAAACTTAAAACCAGACCGACAAAAAAAACACCTGCAAAATCCAAAGCTCTTGAAGTTGTCGCAAAGTCGAGCCGTGTGGGCCATCGAACCGCTCCTGAGTTTTTCCATCTCGCTCGGCAGTTCGCGGACGCCCGTTCGCTTGAGGAAGGTCGCGAGGTTCGACAGGTGCAAGGAGTTCATCTCTTCCGACGATAACAAGAGGACCGTCCTGGCTGAAACGCGGCTTTCTTTCGTGCTTTTCGATTGTTTTGCCTTTTAATAACATTTAATATTCATTAGCCAAATAGATTAATAAATTAATAATAATTTCAAAATCCAAACAATAATTTGAAAGGGAAGATCAAACCCTGCTCGAAGTCTTTTGGAAATGATCCCTCATCAGCCAAAGCCTCGAAGCCAACACTTGCTGCTTTTTTGGAACGTCCGCGTGGACGACGCAAGTCGAGTTCGACAAGGTTCCCTCGATTTGCTGAAGCATCTCGTCAGAAGCCACTGCAAATCAACATCACGTACTAAATTTTCAATGTGCAATAGGTCCGATCCAAAATGGGATATCGTGTTTTCAATTTATCTTGATTAAGAGTTCCACCCAAAATAGATTCCAATTCGAAAACAAAGCCAACCGATGACAATGTCCCTCGAGTCCTTCCAAGCACCAAACATCTCCTCCAAGGATTCGTCCTCGGTCGAACTGCTCACCAAGAACTTCCTTGTCTCCTTTTGTTGACAAAGTGACTCGAGTTTCTGGAAAAAATGAACAGTTAAACAAGCTGGAAGACACGACTAGAACTATACAACTAGTTTTTAATCATTATTATTATTAATATTATTACTATTATTATTACGGTCATTTAATAACAAAGCAACTTCACCTTGGAAATATGCTCAGCTTCGACGTCCGTGGCACACAAAACCACAATTTTCTGCTGCAATTCGAGCCCGAGTTGCTCGTCAAGAATCGATGTCAACATTTCAAACTTTGACGACGAAGAGGAACAACACTCGACGTCCTTCGATTGGAATTAAACAAACTTTGTTAATATTTATCTCATCGTAATGCGACAAAATAGTGAACAGAACTTATACAAAAATAATGCCAATTAATTTTTATAGAATGACCTTCTTTGGAATTAAATTGATCATAAATCGATTCCGAACAAACGACAACAAACCGTTTTCACTCCGCCGGAGTAGAAAGCCTCCATGGCGGTCGCTATGGCAACGGTGGGATCGACGAGGTTGCCGGCCACGAAGGAATCGAGTTCGGGGGTCCAATGCCGGCCGAAGACGAGGACCTGGCGAGGGGAAGCGTCGGACTTCCTGTTCATCGAAGCGAGTCGCAGTCCGTCCATGATTCTCTCGACCTGCACGGGAATGCAATTACGACAACATGACACGATGATAAAAAGAGCATAACTTTTTTTAACTTAACTAATCACCAATATCATCACTCTTCCTTATCACTTACCTGTGGCTTAAAAACATCGAGCAGTATGTCCGCCTCTTCGAAAACCTAAAATCAGTTATAATTATGTTTTAATTAATTAATAATAATTATATTTTTGAAAATGTTGTGAATTGATTGCCACAAAGCAGGTAATCCTCACCAGATGGCAGAGCCTGTCGAACGAAGTAGCACTCCTGTCGAACATTCTCAGGAGGCAGTTCGGAGTGCAGACGAGTATGTGGCTGCCACTTTTTGCAGACGCCTGATTGGTTGTTTTATTGCACCTATCACTGACACCCGTGTCATCATCATCATCACCACTTACCTCTTGTTTGGCTTGTTCGCATCTCCCAAAAAGATAAGCCGCTGTAAGGTCGATGCCCTTGTTCGGGAGATCGTCTTGGTGAGACAACAACGAGGCAACCTGGCTGTGCACCTTCATGACGTCATTCGAGGAAGGGCAAACGATGATCACGATCGGCTACGAATCAAAATAAATCGGATTAAATTTAAAGGTTTCACGAAAGGCTACAAATTAACATAAATTAAGAGATTACATGAAAAGCTATATATTGGAACAAACTGGAAGATTACATGAAAGACTGAAATTAGATTCACAAAAAATGGTGAAAACTCTCTCGAGCACTTTTAGTAAAGAATTACAAACCCTTACAATTGTTTATTAATTAAAATTAATTGAGTTTAAAAACATTTCAAATGAACGAATCCAGCCAATAAACCCACACTGCCACATTTAGGAGGCAGATCCGAGTAACACGCAGTGTTGTTGAGTTGCCACAAGATCGGAAACAGGTAGCACGCGGTCTTTCCTCCGCGAAAGTTTTCGGTCGACGGGGTTCGTCCGGGGGACGGTCCGATGCCGAAGAAGTCCGACAGTTTCGAGATCGTCGGCCAGGCGTAGGATTGAAGGATGGTAGGCGAAGTCACGGTGGAGAAGTGCTTGTCCTGATTGGTCGGTCGATTGGAAGTCATTAACATAAATCATTTGCTGATTGATGGGCTTCGTGAACTCATTATAAACTATCTGTAATTTCTCAAACTACCTCAAAAATCTCAGAAGAATTGAAAAGAGAACATCTACAGACATGACACACATACATGAAGACATGTTAGTTACCCTTTTGATTAGCTGATAAAACTCCACATCTTGAAGATCCAATATCGGATCGACGACGTAAGAACTGTCCAGCCATATCGACCCGTCAGGTGAAGCCTGAAAACCAACGAATGTTTACAAACACGTCGAGTATTATTATCGAGTAACGATATTTCCTACTTGTACTTAATTTATTACTGTATATTATTATTATTATACTATGTCATTTTATACTTAAATTTATGTAAAGCACTTGCTTAGCAATGAATACTTAGATGAACTTTAACCTTTAACATGTTGTTGACAAGACATGGATTGAGAACATCCGGTCGTCCCCTATAATGATTATGATGATGATGAAATAATAATAATAATTAAAAGACAACAATAACAAAAATAATAACAATTAAAAAAACAACAACAACAATTTGGAAGTTCTTAATCTCAGTGAAATCACCTTCCAAAGATCATTTGCGACATGGGGTTGTACTTCATGCGGGGAAGATTTTTGACCTTTGCCCTTTGACTTTCATCCGGGCATTGGCGGGTGTCTCTCGAGCGAGCGAAATGTTTTCGGAGGTCTTCCTGCCTGCCTTTGTAGTCCTGAGCAACCTTCTGACACGTCTTGCTTACAATCTCTGACTTCTCAGTAGGAATGCTGCTTGAAGGATCTGATGAAGTCGTGAATTTACCAGGCTCTGATTTCGAGCAATCATCGACTTTCCTCGTCTCGAGTTTTTGAAAGTCGCGGACAAAACTCGACTTCCCGAAATCTTCTTCGAACGGACTGGTTTCGGCCTTCGGAGCTCCTCGATTCGCATGAGTTGCAGAAAGGAATGCTGGTCGGAATGGTTCAACCAGTTTGTCTGTAGAGTCGTTCTCTGTGCAGGCCTGCTGTGAGATCAACTTTGCAGAATCATCAGAATCCAAAAAACTTCTTTGAAGAACACCAGAAATAACAGGAGGCGTCGTAGTCGTAGAGCCGGGTTTGTCGATCGAGGGAGAAACGTTCCCGTTCGAGCAGGGAATTTTAAGAGACGGCGAGGAATCCATTCCCGGCGACTTTTCCATGCAGCGTTTCAAGAGAGCCCCTCTCCCTCTTCCCATGCATTTGGCTCCGCCTCCTTCGGTCGAGTGGGAGGAGCTCGCGTCGACGATCGCAGGCCTGTGACCGATCAGTTCTCCCATGGAGGCCTTTATTCGGTAGGCCATCTCTTCGATGCTCGCCGGTATTTTGGACCTTTCTGACGACGTCGGTGCAGAAGTCTCTGCAAATCGTGCAACAGATGTCAACGGAGTGCAACCTTGGCCGCACTTAATGCGAGGACGAAAACAACTCACTAGTTAAATGGAGTTCAAAATCTTCAGACGAGGTGCCCTCCAATAAGCAAGCAAAGTTCTTTTCAATCAGGGTCCGATTCAGCGACATCCAATCGAACTCTTCCAACTCCTTCCTCCAGCCTGTCACTTCCGACGAACGGATCCTCGTCCCGGTCGTCCGACGACATTCGTCTCCGTCGAAATGCACGGCTTTGTGAACGTCTTTAAGAGTCGAAGGTTCCGATAGGCCCCGGCACGAGGTGTAGTACAAGTTGACCTCGGGCAGGGAGCCCACAAAAGGTTCCCTCTCTGTCAGGCACATCCAATTCTCTGATTCTGAACATTAACACGAGCAAAGTATCAAAGAACCAAGGAAAATGTGGACAAACATTATCATAAAATATTGATTAGTCTTTAACTATTAAAAAATTTAATGGGTAAACATTATCATAAAATGTCTATCATAACTAATAAATGATTTGTTGTGCTATGTTGTCTGAGTTAAAGTTCAAAACAGCGACCGCTAGGCATACTTGAAACGAGTTCCCTGACAAAGAAGTGTGCCGATTCGTCATAATCTCTCGCAGGTCTGAAATAATTACGGCTTTAACGATTATATTTTTAAAATAATAAAAATTGACGATGTTTCAAAACGTATAAAATGTTAATTCATAAATAACAATCACAATCTGCGTCAAATGCGAAAGAAAACTTGCCCGAATTTGAGGTTCAAATCGTGCATAACGAGCAGGGAACGCGGTTGGATCCCTCTCAGGCTGACCTCCTTAACCAAACCGGGTCGACCAATCAGATGGCTGGGCAGCTTCCTCAGCCTGAAAATTATGATTTAATAAAATATAAATGTAAAAGAGACACGATTCAAATTAGCGTCAAACTGCTCACTTCTCCGTGGAAACATTCAACGACTCGTGCATCACGTCGAGAAAAGTGCACCTGGAACACAAAAGCAACTCGAGGTCACCCAATGCACCCGACCATCCACCAAATTTTAGGGTCATTCCGTAAAGAAGGTCAGTAAAATAAAAAATTGAAATTTCAATATTTTCCTAAAAATAGGCACAAAAGATCTCACCTCGCCACGGGATCGTCAACGCCTTCCAAATCTTCAATTTTCACTCGATAGAACATTCCATCAGCAAAATAACAGCAAATCTATTAATAAATAGAAAACGTGGCTTTGCATATAAAATACGAATAAGTGATCAATTCAACATAATTGAAAGGAAATATTAACTTTTTTACTATAAATTGCATATCTTAAAGAAATTGCATCATTAATAGAATTTTAACTACAAATGCAAGAAATAATGTCATTGTTATGAATATCAGGCTAACCTCATTTATCTCAAACATGGAGTCACTTTTATTAAAAGTGCCTGACTTGAGAAGATGCATTTCAACATCTTTAGAAATAACGTGCACCTCATTTTTAAGAGATTGTTCCCGGATAAGGAACATATCGGGTGCCAAAACCTAGTAAAACCAAATGAAGCATTTTCTAAATTAAATGCAGATTTAAATAGGTTCTCAAATAGTTTTGTTATTGTTATTTCTGTTAAGTAATAACCCTAACCCTGTGCATTCTTGTTAAATAAGTAATGCATTTATGCATTCTTGTTAAATAAGTAATGCCTTTGTGCATTCTTGTTAAATAAGTAATGCATTTGCGCATTCTTGTTAAATAAGTAATGCCTTTGTGCATTCTTGTTAAATAGGTAATGCATTAATGCTTTAACCATTTCCAACTAAATAGAATGTTCAGAATTATAAAAAATTGCAAATATTAATGCCCGAAGACACCAGAATGTGTGAAAAGCTGCAAAGCTAGAAATTCCACATGCATTGAAAATTACATCATTTTTCAGCTTTTACATAAAAGAAACTTCAGCGTAGTATTGAGAATGAAATGCCAAAGTGCCCTGCCTGTAATATTTCAACCAGCTTCGCCTCCATCTTCACTTACGAAACAAAATAACCTCGGTAACAAAGTAGTTTTGCCGCTCTGAGTGGAGTAAAACCGAAAGTGCTGCATTACGTCGTCTGGAATAATTAACTCTTTTTTCTTATTACTTGATGTATTTAAACAATGTATTTAAATTTTAAACTTACATAAAATGCCTCATTTAAATAATAATTGGTTGTATATAGCCCGTTACAAATGTTACTTAAATATAATATAATACATTCCAGTTTTGTTTAAATTTATTTTTTTATACAAAATAAAATATATTTTTGTAATTTATAAAAGTTTGAAAAAATGCGAAATATGTTTAAAAATCGCTTGATGCCACTAAATTTTTCTAAAAATTGCATCCAAGTGTGAAAACTAAGGTTAGGATTTATTCAAATAGAATTTGTCTTGGAGAAAGAGCGCTGATAATTTTTCCACCTGGAAATGTTGAGATTTAAAGAAGGGAGAACCTCTTCAGAGATCCATTCCAGGTGATGGATGTACGCTTATGACGTCCTCCACTCTCGAGATGAAACGTAATCGAATTAAATAATCAAATTCCTCGCAAACATGTGCATGTTTAAAGTAACTACAGTAGCTTGGACACTGATTTAACTAGTTTAGCCAAAAGTTAGCGATGCGAGGTTGCGATAGTTCTAAAACGTTTTAATTTTTATTTTATAAACGCCACAATTATTTCCTTATTTTTATTAATAGTGGTATCATATTGTTATACAAATCTGACTTGACCTGCACGGATTGTGGAGATTAGAAAGAATTTCCTTGAAAGGTTCAATGAGTATTATTTTAATCTCGCGATACCTTTAACTAATAATACTTGCCTTCATACGTAAGCCCGAAGAACCCAGCTTAGTCAGAAATCAAAGAATGGATGAATCTTACAATCTTATTAATAATTATGATTAAAATGTTAATATTAATTAGTGTCACGAATGATGATTGGTCGAGGAAATAGGTCAATGGTTTCATATAATTAGTGAGTCTCGGATCAATGAAACAGGGATCTTTAAATCGGGTCAAAGCCGAACACAAATCATGATGACGTCCACGCTTGTCAAATTGTAATCATGACATTGAGTCATTGAAATGATATTGATAATGATAATGATGACAATTACAATAATCGTAATGATAATAATGACAATAATGACGATGACGACGAAAATGTTAGCGATGAAGATGATGATGATTGATTGATGATAATGATGATGATGATGGTGATGATGATGTTGTAGTCGATGATGATGATGATGATAGTAATATCAATAAGTGACCAGGACGTCCTTACTCAACGGCCACACACGTGGATGCAAGTTTGATGAAGCAGGATTCGTTGTTCGTGGTTCTTTCAGTTGAGGAAACTCGACGGTGGTTGTAACGACGGAGTTGAAATTACTCCGTAATTAATTGGAAAGCAATATTTATTATTATAATATATAATATTATTAATCTTTATTAATATAATAATAATGATTAATAATTAATAATTAATAATTAACATTAATATTCAGGATGACAAAGGTATTTCGATTAACAAGAAACAAGGAATACATTTTGAATAGGCGATAATATTTGTTGAAAACTTATCATTTGTGATTGCTTCATGTGCAATTAAGAATTACTAATACTGGATTTATAAATATTTTAATATAATTCGCAGTTTCAACATTTTATAAATTAATTTGGATTATTTCCAAATCAATGTTCTGCAAAGAAGCTGGCCTTTTGAATAATGTATTAACAACCACAACGCTATTTATAACGAGGCTTATAATTGGTTATAGGTAACAACAATTTACTAATTAATTTATAAAGAGAAAACAAAGATTCTAATTTTGACCTGAAATCTGTTCATAATTTACAAAGGTTAGCATTGTTTTTTATTTTGGGTTTATCAAAATAATGCATGATAACAATATCATATTATTGAATATCTCTAACATTATTAACTTAATGCTTAATGTATTTAATATTATTGACTTTATTTCTAATGTATTTAATGTCTTTAATAATATTAACCTAATGTATCATATTTTTAATATTATTGATATAAATATATACTTACAACGTTAAATAATATATCATCCTTATTATTATTGTTATTATTATTATTATTATTAATTATTATTATTATATTATTATATTATTAATTATTATTATTATTATTATTATTATTATTATTATTATTATTATTATTATTCTTATTATTATTATTATTATTATTATTAATCTTATTATTATTATTATTATTATTATTATTATTATTAATATTATTATTATTATTATTACTATTATTATTATTATTAATATTATTATTATTATTATTATTATTATTATTATTATTATTATT